>VZTO01011104.1:381121-414989 GCA_013400615.1 Syrrhaptes paradoxus
GCAGTTCAATTTTGTGTGATCTGGACAACATTAAGAATGGATAACTCAGTGGCCTGCTGTGCACGCTTTCCTATTTCAATGCAGTTTTCTTGTCACTCTTTAAAAAAAAAATCTACTTCTGCATTCCATAAATATTATTTTTTACAAAATGTAAGATCAATAACACTATTTTCTTGACAATTAAACCTGAAAGAAGACTGGTGAACTTTCCAAACAGCAAAAAAGCAAAGGTTGAAAAAAAAACAACTGGGAAAAGGCAACAACTTTTTGATAGATGAAATTCAAGTTTTCAATCAATGCTATGAAAGTTCAATCAGAGAGGACTTTTACTCTACCCACTTAAAAAAAAATACACATGCTGATATCCTACCTCAGTCACATCATTCCAGATATAATTAACTCTAGCTGACAAGTGTTAAGAACTTGAAGAGCAGCAAGCACACACAATTTATGAAGTTGTAAAAATTGACATAATCTGGAGTATCTTGGTATTATAGAAGTTGCAGGCATAGTGTAACACCGTCAACAAAAATTTTACGGCACTTTACTTGAAAACTTGGTGTTGAAATCAGTGGAACTATTCATAGGCACTACTCAGCACCAATGAGAAAGGTGGGAATTCGTCATTTTTTCAGAAAAATCGTTTTTATGCTGAGGATCCCTTTAACGAGACACAGACCACTGTGTTAATTCAAATCTGCTTATTACCAGACTCCAGTTGCAGGAATGGCTCACACATCATGGCAAGTACTGTAAGACTACGAAGAAAGGTGAAAATGAACTTTGGGTATCTTGTTCGGTCACAGCACGACAATTCTGCGATGGGTTAAAGGAAGGAAAACACAGCAAAGCTTGCAGATGAGCTTTGTCATAAGGTAACACCTTCCAAATTCGGGAGGATAACAGTGCGGAAGGGACAGCATCCGAGCGCCCTGCACGTTGAAGGGGAAGAGAGGAGTCAAAAAAGGCCGATTCTTTGGTAATTTTAGAACATGCCAACTGCAGCTAGGAGGAAGCAGGGGATGGTAACAGGGAAGTTCAATGGGAAATGGGCATTAGGCAAAACAGGTCAGCACAAAATGCTTTGGAACAACACAAGGATATTCCGTTCTACACGTCTGTGAAGTGAAGCAGGGCTCCTGCCCAGCACAAGCACTTCACAGAGGAAAACTAAAGAGAGTGAAGGGAATCTGGACAGATAATTGGGAATAGCTTTTTTTTTTTTAATCATAGACTTACTTTCTTTGAGTGTTAGTATTTGACACACAGAAATCAAAGGCATAAAAATAATTAGGTGTGGTGCAAAAGGACAGAAAAATAAAAAAGTGCAACAAGAAAAATATAAGCTGAACAGCTGTAAACAGTGTCTGGAAGCCAGATTTACTTCTCTGCATGGAATATAGAATTTAAAATACAGTACATCCCTCTACATCACCTTCCAAAAGAGAAGAGTACAGATAGCTACCACTGTAGTCAACTTCAACCACCGCAGCAGAGAGCAATCCTGTTGCTGGAACACCATAATCCCTGGTGGAAAGCAGGACTGATGGATCAATCCCCAGCCACCAACCCTTGTAGACCCAACCCACCTCTCCTAAAGACACCTAGCTCTTGCTCACTTTTTCAACAACTCAAGAGAAATTGAATTGCCTTTACCTTCTGAGCAGAGGCTGCTCTCTTCTCTTGCTTGGCTTTCATTTCAGCAAGAAGTCCGCTGCCCATCACCTGCACGCCATACCTCCGGCCTCCTTGGGGGCTTCCTTTGCTGTCACCCCTCTCAGCTTTTGCAGCATCGTCTGGCTGGGCCTCCTCCAGTGAGTCTGGTGTCTTTAATTCCTCAGATCTCTCCGTACCACCGTTCTGCTCTGCAGGCTTTACCTCCTTCTTGCTTGTTTCCACAGCCAGACTTTTTGCAGCAACCTTGGGTAAGGAAGGCTCTTCTGTCACCAACACAGTCTGAGGACGTTCAGATTTGGAGCCTCTTGATTTGATTAAGTTAAGGAAGCCACTCTTCCTTGAGTCCCTCTTCTTCTTCTCATCACCTGCTTCACTGGGCTCACCGCTGTCTGAACTTTTAGTTGATGGCCTTCTAATAAAACACACAGACATTTCAAACTCTTCTCCACTCCCCTCCTCCATCTCTTTTAAATAGTACCTAATGACTTCTTTTGTATGATCCGTACGTTGCCCTAGGTCCAGTCACTAGCTGATGTCTCTAAAACAGAAACTGGACCACTACCACTGACAACACTGGATTCCTGCGCTGGCCTTGTGCATGGTATAATGAAGAGAGGCAGCTGTTATCTGCACTGGCCACCCAGCTCTTTCCAACACCAGCGAGGTGTTGCTTCAGTGGAGCTCTGCCCCAGCTGTCTAAGCACACACAATTTCACTCTGCTCTGTTTCCAGAGTGTACTACCTCTGGTTTATATCTGCCCACTAGTAAAAGGAGAACAATTGATCCAGGCACAAAATTCACACAGCTTTTGGGGGTTCTTGTCCCTTAAGAGCCCTGCTTGAAATAGGAACTAGACAACAGAGCCATCTTCTCTCAATAAGGAACACACAGATATCACCTTTATAGTGCAGATGCTCATCCTCAAAAGAAAATAAAAGAAATCCCAAGCCCAAAACAACCCACCTGCCAATATGATTTTCTACAGGCATCTTACAAGCACAGTATTCACATCCGAGGGCAAAGCTGGGTGCACCACATGTCTGTCTATAAGGACCACAACTGGAAAAAGCCACCAGTGCAGCACATGGAGCAAAGATCCTTAGCCATGGTCACGGCCAGGGACAGGCACACAGGGATATTGCAAGTTCATGGGGACATCTGAAATGAGTGGCTGGCAGGCACAGGAGGATGCAGTAGTCTGAACACCCTGAACGTAACCTGGCTAATCCATTTTTCAAAGCTACCATAATTCTACCGCTACACATAATATATCACACACGGCTTCACATGTCACCACAGATTTATAACTCACAGTGGCTTAAAAACATATGCTTTTCCTGCCACAGCTATCTACCAGTTAACACCTACTCTCTTCCTTAATGGACATCACATACAGCACAGAAAGTTTCATTCCAAGCTGTCTGGAAATCACCTTAGTTTTCTCCTTTATGTAAGTATTTGTGCATGTGCGTGTGTGTGTACACCCACAAACGTAGGAATACAAGAACATCTTGATGCACAGATCTGTAAATACACAACCAGCTACAAAGCAGATGTACCAGCTGCACAACCCTGCTACAAAGCTGAAGGAGACGTATCTTTCAGATTAACGTATTGCCTAAATCTGCAATATTACAAATGGGTCAAACACATCTTTAACATATTTCTAAAACAATATAAATCTACTGTCATTTATCAAAACACTGTGCCCAACAGCAGTCCTTACTAGACAGAGACATTGATGTGTACTACTAGCACTGGAGATGAGAGCCTCAACCAATACACAGTGCTGCTTCAGCTCTAATGAGCTCCACTGAAGGGCAAAATGAAGACAACTGAATTAAAAAAATACACACTAGTTAATAATCCCCTCTGCATGCATATTAAAGCAATTTATTTAAAAGTAGTTGTTTTTAAGGGAGGGTAACTAAATTCACAACGTCTTGACTACTAAGGTGACAGAAGTCAAATACAACTTAGAAGTGTTACTTGCCCAGCTATCAGGATGGACCTTTTTTTAAAATTAATTTTTTAAAAAATTAAATTCAAACTTACTTTGAATCCATTTTTGTCACTTTCTTAGTGAAAAATTCATCCACGCCTTCATCCACTCTCCCCATGAGGCCATTCTGATCCCCTTCTGGCGGCACTCCAGCAGACACCTGACAGAAGAAAAAACTCTCTCTGGCATATAATAATCTAAACATTCTTATTTCAATGAGAATAATTAAGAGTTAAGTTACTATAAAAATTGCATGTGCCAACCAACCAAACCTCAGTGCAGACAATGGAATCACCAACTGGAATTCCCCCTTTAGGAAGGCCAGTAGACGCATTACATCAAACACAATGTAACCCAAAACACCAGTGACAAACTGGATATTGCAACGCATGGGGCCAGGAAATCAAACGCCTTGGGCTTGTAAGAACACAGCACTAGGTCAGTTAGAAAATCAAAAAGCAGTTAAGGAAGAATTAAATCCTTATCAGGTAATGACCTGAAGATAAAGTATTTTCAACAGCAACTTGTTTCCCTGTTCAGAGAAAAACACACATTCTGGATTTTGGATTTAGAAACAGAGCTCCATCAGGCTAACAAAGAGCCTTTTGTAATTCATCCAATCCAGCATTTCCAAAAGCAGAGACTCTAAATACAGAATCAGGTGTTTAACTTTAGGAACCGAACCTAGATTTTCCCCTGATCGTCTGAAAATGAAAACCTGCTCCCTTTCTTTCATTTCAGCGTCCACGTTTCGAATGTGGGTGACGGGAGGCACCTACACCGGGCTGATTCAGCAACACCTGCCAACCACAAAGGCCCTGTGAAGATTAGCTGGTGACTCTGCAGCCTCCTGAAGATGAAAACTTGCCATCTCCTGGGAGGATTTCTCACGTGGTCTAGCTCCTGCATGGGGCTTTAATGTGGAAAAGCTCTATTACCAGTACAGAGACTTCCTTCAATTTAAATGCTGTATGGAAACCTTTTAGGTGACTACAGAAGACTCCACAAGACCCAACCCAGTTGTATTTTTGGTAGTAAGCCAGGAATCAGTCTGACACAAAATAGCAGGGTTCATCATTTGAAGCAATTTAAATCACGGTAATTAAGAGTAATCCAAGCTTCCCTTTTCAGCTGGAATACAAACTTTTTTCCACGCCTCTAAAAAGGAAAATAAATACTCTTAAAAGCTGCTGTTAACATCAAACCCAGCCTCACTAAGCCAGGACAACAGACTGCATATGAACCGATGCTTTGACACACTGATTAAACTTTTTCCTTTCCAGTGGCTGAACCTTGTTAGAAGCCTAGTATTCAGTTTGCTTTGAAAGATAACAGGTAATATTTTATTGATACCTGCTGTCGCAATGTAGTAATGTATGGAATGATATGAAGAGAGTCCATCTGGCAACGACTGCTTTGTTGCCAGTCAAACTGCATATTTTCTATAAAAACCTGTTTTATTCTAAGCAGCACAATGACTTCTCAGACTTTCACAGACACTAGGCAGCAACACATATACTGACATCTGGGTTGATCACACCAGTGCTAGTTGTCTCAGTGTAAATATTGACCTTCTCAGTCAAAAAACAGTCAACGCTGACATTTCAACTGAAACACGTCAACCAAAAGTGGCTGATGTATTTCAACAGAAATGACAAACCACTTAATATTGATACCGAAACCCTCCAAAGAGCAGGAACAAACATGTAAGTATCAAAGGCAAGCGCATCTCCTGAAGCGGAAGCAATGCAAGGATCCAATAATCCATAGCAAATGAGAAGATCTACCTGCAGTAATTTTGCATCTGAAAAAGCAACAAGTTCCTAAAAATGTACTGAAGACATACACAAATGTTGAGGGCCTAATAAGGTCCTCAAGGAACAGGATATTCTTATGGATTTTTATTTTAATGCCTTTTAAGCATTTAATGTAAAAGACTGAACTCTGCTTTATTTCACGTTTTATGCTCTTAATGCTAAGAAAAAAAAATAGCAGTTTTAATTTGTGCTAACTAACTTTAAAGGTAAGCCTTCTGTTTATAAAAGAAAAAAACTGGCTTGGAAGCACAAGTAAGGTGAATCACAACCTCTTTCATACATTAGAGATTCACCTCTTCCTCATACTCAATCTTCATACATGATGGAAGAACTCACGAGGTTGAGATTTCACAATTTCTAAATTATAAACTGTTTCCTCATATTGCTTCAAACCTACTTGGAGGTAGGTGGTGCTGAGGTTTCCTTTTTAATCCCCCCTCTCTCTTTTTTCCCATCTGAACACTCATTTCAGTCGAAACCTTGACAAAACTACAAATCCTTCTTTTGCCTGCCCACCTACCCCAAGTTAAAAGTTTACACTTCTCCCCCTTTTTCTCCATTTTTCCTTTTTTTTCCCACATATTTTTTTCAGCTTACAAAGAAGAAATCTGTTTTCCAGCAAAACCAGAGAAATACAGCTACAATGATTTGAGACCCCTTACATTACTAAATGGAAATAACGAGAACAGCAAACAACCCAACAGACCTGCTTTAAGAGGCAGAAAAAGTCAAGATTTTGCCTCTCATATTTCAAGTGCTTTTCCTAATCACAGATTTCTGTATTCTCAACGTGGCAAAACCAGAAGCAATTCAATTCTGCAAACACCACTACAGTCCACTCATGACTCTGGCCTTCAAAATTTGGCTGTTGAATTTTTGGAAGAATCAAAGCAAACATCTTAATTCTTTCAAAAATTTCTTTAGACTTTTTATGAGGTCAGAACTACTAAGGAATTAAATGGTCCATAAAAACAAGACAGGGACAAATGAGTTTTAAAAAGTTCCTTTCAATTTCTCCAACTAAACAAACTCCTAATTTCCTAATTAATTCAATATGGATAAGTATTCCCACAACATTGCACTATCATGGGAAGTAACAGTTCTTCTCTACAATAAGTTTTTTTGTTTCTGTCGAGCAACTTTGTACGTCCCAGTTGCATGCCTAGGAGCAGAGGACTTGGCCTCCCACGTCCCCAACTCCTTCCCCACCCCTGTGCAGACAGCACAGGACGAGCAGAGTGAGTTTGGAAGAGAGGCAAGTTTAACAACTGGGAAAACGTGTGTGTTCTGCAGAATTGGAATTGGAAGTAGCAAACACAGATGTGTTTACACTACAATGCAGAGACCAGTCTGTCCTGCTGCCTCTATCCTTCCTTGTAAAGTACAAGAGAATCTAAGGTTGGCTCGAATATCCCATCTGCTTATAGGTTTCTCCATTTCCAAGAGGTGCAAAAAGCACTCTACTGCCTGATACGATCTCTCCCAGCACTAGGGAAATTCTCAAAGGTGACCTCCGCCGACTGTCCTCAGTGAGCAGAGGCCACAGACATTCATCACTAGGCAGCACAACTCAGAAAAGCAACGGCTGCCCCTTGATAAGGGTTACTTATGGTATCAGCTGTGCTCTGTCACCATGAGATAGCCCTGTAACTCCTCCAGATCTGTCCTTACATACCCTGAGGACACACCACCACAGAAGTCAATCTTTATTGATGTGGTATGCCAAGGAAATGGAAGCGTGGGAACTCCACACACAGATACTTGGGCTCACACCAATGCCTTTCGTAGCCAGACAGTGCTCTTCTGTTTTGCTTTTCTAAGGCAGGCTCCAGCACGAAAAGCAGATCTGTGACTATGCAGATTTTCTGGCCCAAACACCACCTTTAGTTAAGGAGCTGTGGGAAGCTGGGTGTCACAGAGTAGTTCCTCTGAGAGCTGACAGAAATAAGAAATCTTGCCAAGCTACCACGTCCTAATGGAGGCAGAAAAAAGGATTAAGACTTGACAAACCCTTGCAATATAAGGGAGAAGTCTCATGATATTCTGTGTGTTTCCTGGGAAAGCTCCAAGAACCTCTAGAAACTGCTTCCATGAAAAAACAAAAGCAAATTAAAAAAGGATAAAACATATCCTGGTTTTAGGTTGTGTCAAACAAGACAAGCTTATAAGAGGGATTGCACACTGAAAGACATGAATATCACAAGAAAAAACAAGTAGTTGCTTATGGCTTTTAAAACATTAACAGTTGTCCTCATTACACTTCAAGACCCAACTCACAGCAAAAATTAATCAACACACAACATCGACACCAATATTTTAATGCAGACTCACTGCTGCTTGGCTGGGCTGCTGCTTTTTATTCCTTTTGGGCCTTAATTTTGTAAAGTGTTCCAGTTTTCTCCCTTCTTCTGATGGCAGCTCTGAAATGAATCCAGAAGTTCGTTTGTCCGGCCTGCTGGAAGGAAATGGTGGGTCTTCTATATGGATAGGTACTTCTTCCAGTGCTTTATCTAGATCAAATTCCATTTCTAAGAGAAATCAAAACTTTCTAATTAGACTTGACATGCTATTTAAAACAAAAGACAATGCCATTCCTCTCTTTTGTGGTAAATAATTATAACACATTTGGACTACTCAGCCACAACGTGTCTGTGAGCAGGCAGAGAGCACTGTGAGCAAATACTTACTACTGAACACACCAGCAGAGTCATCAAATAAAGCAACCAGAGGGAGGGAGAGTCACCCGTGCTTTTCAGTCAAGAACCACCTAGAAGAATCTCAGGCAAGCAAAGAAGCAAAAAGGTTTTAAGGAATTCTCACTTACCAAAAGCTCTGGACACTGGCCGGAGCATTCTACTGTGGATGCTTTTCCTTTTTGATTTAGGAGTCATCTATCAACATAAAACAAAATAAAAATTACTTTAGTGAACAGAAGAAATGACAAAGAACACCCCACCTTCATATCCAACAAATCGGTTCTTTTAGCCTATGTATCATTTATTTCAAGATCCAGATGGGTTTCACACCAGGAGGGAATGGGTTTTTTTCCTCCCCTTCTCAAACATTCATTTTCGAAATTGACATTTTGTTCAACTGACTTTGAACAGAACCAGGGAGGGAGTTTATTCTTCCCATTAAAACTGTAGGCTGTACATGGGATGATTATTTGAATTGTCCAAGCATTGACTCATCGATCCCTAACTGTAAACCAAGGGAACTATTAAAAGCTCACCTCTGCATTTGAGATCACGACACACAAAAAAATTACTGCATCCAGTACTGCACAGTTAATGACAATGCCAGGGATAGTATGCCCCTTGTTCTGTCTTTTATTTTTGATACAAAATACACTTCCTCAGTTCATCTGTTAGTGACGTGCTGCTGGGAATGATTAAAATTCAGGTATCTGTGCCTCTGGACACCACTACACAGCTCACCAAACTTCCCTAGGAAAATGCAGTCTTGGAGCACACAACCCTTCTTCAAAAAGCAAAACCACTGCGTCAGTGTTAGCAATACCTCCAGCAAACCCATGGTCTGCCTGGACTGCAGATATGCTGAGAACAGGCGGAAAGGTACCTCGGCACGCATTCAACATAGTTACTGAAAGTTATGCACTATTATTCTCACATTCACATTCCCAGAAAAAGGAGTATGTTGCCTAAAGAGCACAAATACCTAGACTTAAGACCTGGTTTTGTTATTTTGGAAGAAAGCTGCCCTTATTTTCTTGCCTGAAGTCTTCTGAAAGTTTCCATGGCAAGAAAGACAGTTTTCCTACATGAAACGCATGCATCGCCAATTCCGAAACTCTTAACACAGCTCAGCATTGTAAGACTTTTAAACAAAAAGCTGACCTGCAGGTTTTCTAATAAGTTAACTTAAAATGACTCAGCTTCTGCAAAAATGGGCTCCTTTTGTGGTAGATTCATAACTGCTGCCTTTAATGACATCCATACACTTCCATTTACTCGCTAGCCTGGTAGCATAGTGGCTTCAAATCCGGAGTGACAATCAAGAAGCTGTTATGGCTCACAACTCATTAGCAGAATTGTTAATCAAGCTTAGCAGTATCAATGTCATATGAGCCAGAAAAGACATAGTTGGCATTGACATTTCAGATGAACCATTAATTGTTCAAGGTAAATATTTGCTAGTTTCTATGTACAGAAAGTTCAGTGCACAGACTTACATGTACTGAATTCATATTCCCAAAGTAAATCAGGAGGATTATTATGCCACTATTCACATGCTCAGGGTTATGACAGGTTTGCATAATGGAAAGTTATCACTGATCTTCTCAATATGAGAAAAGGATTGCAGACCACAAAGCAGGCAGTGATAGCACTGCCTTAGGCAACAGGGATCTTGCTTTTATTGCCATGCATATTGCTGGGAAAATAAAAAGATACCTTTAGCTGTTGCAGGTTTCCACATCCACATTTAACAAGCATCAGTAAATGACAGAATAGTTTTAAGACCAGCCAGGAAGTAGCTTGCCACCTGAGCAGACTCACACTGAAACTAATGAGCAGGCAAAAGGGTCAGACATCACTTTCAGAGTTACCAGTAAATGAAATGCAATAGATTAGATGGCAAGCAGCTAGAGAGGTTCCAAACTTTTTCAGACACAATTGCAGCAGATTGTGCAGAGGGTAGGCAACCAGGTAGCCTCTGAACTGCACACTTCAACAGCTACCTGTTCATCACCCAAACTTGAAACAGCCAAAGGCTCATGTAAGGAAAAGTTGAAGCAGCTAAACACTGCGGGGGAGGGGGGTGAGAAATTAGGAGTCACTATCATTAGTCCCCTGGTTTTATTTTCAGACATAGCCCATTTCTCTTGTAAATGCATATCGGCATGCATTTTGATCTGCTCGCCACTTTTTCTGGTGGTGTGGATGGAAATTACATCTAGTAGGATAATGCAGTAACTCCTGCACTACAGAAGATCAGAAAGGAGGACAGAAAACAAGGCTGATGGGAGACCTCCTATTGCTCAGTAACTTCACAGCCACGGCCAGTGTTCAGAGGGCTCCTGGACGAACACAGACAAATGAGAGCTGCATCAGCTCAGGGCATCAATGCAAAACGGCAGGGGCAAGTTTCGAGGTTCCTGTGCAGGGACCGAAATGCTTCAAAAGCCATCTCTGACAGCCAGGACAAGAATTATTTCATCTTCCTCCCCAGACAAGAAAATGTCCCCAAGATGACCCTGCAGAGCTTGTGCTGATGGCCATAAACCAGCCTCTAGATCACTGCTGTAACTTACTGTCAGCTTGGCATGATCCATCAGCAGCTTAGTTGCTGAGGGTAAAGGCAGAGGGACAGTGATGCTTCCCATTTACTTTAGCAGCATGAATAACAGCTATACATATACTTTTATCTGAAAACCTTTTGTTTTCTGGCTTATTTAGGAAGCGCACAGATGAAAGATTTGTTGCCAAGTGAACTTTCTAGATCACACGCAGAGCAAAAATGGGTCAAAGCATTAATTTAAATAGGCCAATGTGCTCTTTTTACAAAATATTAGACTTAATCTCAGCTTAATATCTCAGCCACTGTGCAGTATGCTCCAGCAGCAGAGCACATGTCATCACCAGAGGAGATGTCCGAACTCCTAGGGAAAGATCTCTCCCTCTCCCCAGCCTGAGCCCCCATTTCCCATTTCCTGGCAGGACAGATAAAAAGATTAACTGCATCTCTGCGTCTTAGGAGACCCTCTTGGAAGTCTCCATGCACATGTACCACCAAGATCTCTGAAGATGGCTCCATGAAGCTACCTCTCCTGCAGTAAATGGGAGCCAGAAAATCTCCACCATGCTCCCAAACAAGGGCCTGTTTAGAGTCAGGCACTCTCACGTGTCCAAGCTAGCTTTAAACTCCGATGATCTCTTCCCATGATCACTTTTCCAGATTCCTCCCTCCTTCCTCTCAAAACTGAATTCTCTTGAGTCTTCTTAAGTTACATCACCAACTGTGGGAGAACACTTATCTCTTGGGAATTAAAACAACAACTAAAATAACTTTGCTTTGAGTGACAGAAAACAATGTGCTTGTAGCAACAGGGTCTCAGATACCCTACACTCCTCGATTATACAGATAACTGAAATTACTCTCAGTGCTGAGGGATATGCTCATTTCTGTTTTTCTCCTCTTCTAAAGTAATTTCCATTTGAACCTATTAGAAGCAGTGATGCTCTGTGACTCTCCTGTCACTTTCCTTTCAGAAGATTTTAAAAAAAACTAATGAACAACTTCCTCCTCCTTCTTGAAACTCAGCTCCCAAACTAGTCTTCCTTCAACCCTCCTTCCTGCAAAACAACGTTTCAGTTTTCAGCTTCGAGGACACATTAAGGGTGACAGCATAAAAGGTGAGACCAGCAGTCAAAAGCTCAACGAGACAAAGAAGAGACAACTGACCAAACTGAGATAACCCCTGACATCTCTTCCACCTTCGTGGCCAGAAAGTCCTGGTTTACCCCCATGTTTAAGGCATTCTTTCATTAAGCTGGACGATGCTTGCATATAAAAACCAAATCAACAGATTTTCTTTCTGAGCAGTAACGTTTGTGCTTATACCTCCGACATCTGTACTCTGCTTTGGTCTTAAAGCCAAGGGATGGTTTAAATCCATATGCTAGACTAGCTGAACCTTCTTGTAAAATTCAATCTCATCCCTGTTTTATTTGTTCAGATGGATGGCACCGCAGTCTCCCAGGAGACCCACAGGACAGTAGAGAGGCAAATGGAGCACAAAAACGTGAACAAGTAGGCCAGAAACAGCAGAGCTAAAAAAATACTTACACTTGTACAGCAGAGAGTCTCCATGCAGCAAAAAAGAAGGAAAAAAGAATATGAATGGGGAAGACAAAGCAATAGCAGTTCTCAGGAAAGGAGGCAAAACCAGAAATCACCAAAATAAAGAAAACTAAAGCCAAAACACTTAGAAATCTTAGCAGGAAAGGTGACATGCAAGAATGACGTAAAATCCCTTGCATCTGTAGGTGCTACACACTTTGTGTTTCTAGAGGATAACCTGAGAAGGATGTGATCTCTCTTGTTTTATCTATATTGGGACAAATTCGGGTCAGTAGTGCTAACCTGCCACCTGCTGTCCCAATATACTGTATTTTTTCATTTTGCTGGCACCAGTAATGAGAAAAAACTGTTATTTTGTTGTTTGCTAGCCTGAAGGAAGCTTCTGAATTAAAAATATACAGTTTGTTGTGGAAAGCAGGAAAGCAAGGAAAACAAAACAAAGCTTCTCTTGGAAGAATGAAAAGGGATGCAAGTCTGTTCTTCTGAGGTTTAAACAAACCTCCTTTCCATAAGGAGTTTTAGAGGTGCAGGCTTTCCAAGTACTTCTGGCACATCAGAAGAATGCTGTCGCATTAGTAAAGCATGACCTTTCCTCTCCCCTTCAAAAAATTGAAAGAAAAAAAGCAAGCAGCACAGTCACCAGATGAAATGAAGCAATGCCGTATCCCATTTCTTGGGTGGCACACAACCAGTCACGCTCATCCTTAACTTACAGTAAGAAAAAAACAATTATTAGAAGTCTCGCTTTGTCTTCAATTTGAACAGGAACTGCAGCTGTAACAACAGCGCAGGTACTGCAGAGTGTTTGTGGCAGAAGTCCATAGTCATGGTCTAGTTTAAAATACTTGGCAAGGAAGTGCTGCGTTTTTAAATGGATATTGCACTGGTGTTTAATTATCAGCAGTGGAAACAGTCTTGACACAACACGAGGTTCATGATTTAATTGTTGAAGGGGTATTTAGGTCAGTTATTCAATGCTTTGACATTTTCAAGAATAACGATCCATTTGCCACTGTTCATGCTTTGAAGCTCAACTGTAGTAAAAAGTTTTAAAGATATGATGGCTGTCTTGGAATAGCAAGAGCAGTGTTCTTGCACACAGCTCCAGTCCTTTATTTTCTTACCGGTTTTGTATTTATGCTTTTTTTCTTTTTTAAATTTCCTTTACCTTCAGAAACATTGGCTTTATGCAGGAGTTCTCAGCTGACAGTGATTCAGGCAAGCCTCCTCATCACTCTAATTTTTGTATGCTATCCACACACACATACAGACTGACTCTATTTCCCTGCCAGAATCAGTATTCTCTCTTCTCTTGCCCATCTTCTATACTACCATCCACTAGGACTGCTCTGAGACTGTTGGACAGACTGCAGAATCCATTGAGAAACATCTCTAAAACTGAAACCATCTCAAAAATAAAACTCCAGGACACTTCAGAAGTCAATCTGCAACACCGTTTCTCTTTCAGACAGCATCCTTCGTAGTACTCCAGTGTGTTCTGTGCATTTAATGCCTAGGCAGGAAAGTTATTTATATCATACAAACAGCTGGAACTGTGCTTAGGACCAAAGTGCAGAGCAGCACATATGTAACAGGAAGCACTCCTAGGACTTGGTGGAGTTTACGGTCCACAGTCCTGATCCAGCAAGGGCTTATGGAAAGTCCTACCTTCCACACTTCAGTGATCTCTTCTGAGTGTGACTACTGAGCCACTTAAAAGGTGTTACACAGGTTGTGGGTGGGGAGTAAAGAGGGAGAAGGCGGAGAGGGAGGCACACAGCAAGCAACAAGTTAGACATGGAAGCACCGTTAAGCAAAGCAAAGACCGAGGGACTTGGCTGAAGTCACCAAGGAATCTGGCTGCTCTGCAGGGATTGACTCCTGAAGTACTACAGAGCACAAGGTCACACAAGCCTTCCTTTCGTTTGCTCTCAGCATAATTGACAAATAAAGCAGTCCGCCTCCCAGAGTACAGGGACCATTGATAAAGACAAAACATCAACCCACAATCAAAAATCCCAACCCAATTCAGCCCAAACAAAACCAGAAATTGGATTAGGGAATCATAACAATGTGCCAACTGGGAATGAACTGTCAGAAAAAATGTTTTCAAGGATTCTTCCAGAACGTTTTAAACCCCTGCTAAATTCTTTCAGCTCCATGTATTTTGTGTGGTATGCCTTTTTTAAGAAAAAGACATAAGAAAACAAGGAATTTTATCACAAGTCCTGCCGTTTTCGTTTGCTGTAAGGAAATGAGACCTGTAAAGCTGCCATGACACCATCTCAGTCAATTGACATTTCCCACGCATCTTCTAGTCTCCTCGCTACCTTTGACAGAGATGTCCCACATCTGTTCTCATTAAAAAAATAAACAAACAAACAAACTTCAGGTATTAATTTATAAAACGGAGCTGTAAATTGACCAATTTGCTTTTTTGTATATGAATCTTTGGACACACAAGTGTCTCACTGTCTGTATAGAAAGCCTTTGAAACCAGAGCATTGCCACTGCTTCAACTACTGAGAATTTTACAATCTGATTTCCAGGGTAAAATGCTCAGTATGGCTTGCAGAAATTTATCTACGTACCTCCCACTAGCAGCAATGGTAACCTGAATTTCTGTCCTTAGAATCTCTCCCTGAAGTGCCATTGTCCTTGCAAAGTTAAATGCAATGCTAAAATCCATCACAGCTAATGGAGGATTTTTACAGGAGACAGGAGAGCAAAGCCACTAACGCATCGTTTAGAAACCAAGGCCGAGCTGCAATAGGCTCCTGCTTGTCAATACAGCTGTCCTGAATGTAGTGGCTATGCATCCTAACACCAGCAGAGGATCTAGTCCTGACTTTGTATTTCAGAGTTTTGTCCACTATATGGAAATACTATATGTAAAAATAGATATTGTAAATAAACATGGCATACAAATAATCCATACATGAATTTAAGGCATAGGTTCATTTCCTTCCCTTCCTCTGGAGAAAAAGCTGTGGTTCAGAATTAATTCAATTAGTTTCATCTAAACCAGCCTGACCTTTAGAACTACTTTGTAGAGCAACATTTTCTGAAAGCAATAGCACTTAAGTAAGATAAGCTCAATAGATTTGCCCTTGAGCTCACTTCGTTTTCTAGCCAAGAAATCTTTGCTTTTCTACTTGCTGAGATGTGGCTCATGTACTCTGTGATATTTCACCAAGTATTTCATTATATTATTTTAATTAATAATGCTGCAGTTGCATCTTTCAAGTAATTTAAAATTCCTGCTAATAAATACTCCTGCATATAAAACTCAAAAGCTTTTATTATGAAGAGTAAAGAATGGATATATGAATTAAATAGAGCAGTTCCTAAAACTATTAAACTGTATTTTTTTATTTCATGTTCTCAACGAAAGAATCTAGCAACACCTACTACAGCAGCTGGGCTTTAAGATGAACAAAGAAAATGGTCCCAACTAATTTATTTTAGTTAAAAACTAAGTGTAGAACAGAGAGCTGCTGCAGGTCAGATGGCACAAACTACAGTCTTTAAGCCAAGAAAATCTGCTTGCTTGTGGTTGTTCATTATCTTCAGCTGGCAAATGCTGATGCAAAAATTCCTTTGTTCATGACATAAACTTACATATAGTAAAAAGAAAAAGCTCTTAAACCCAGCAAATACAGAGGGGTGGACAGCCACTTAAGATATTCTTAGACAATTCTTTAGAAGACAGCCACCATATGTATGAGGTGCCTTGGGCAGTAACATCATTAAAGCAAATTTGAGACAAGGTACTACTGAACGAAAGCCAGGTGGGACACAGCATTAGCGACCTTATCTAGTGAAAGATGTCCCAGCCCATGGCAGGGGGATGGACTAGATGATTTTTAAAGGTGCCATCCAACCCAAACCTTTTTATGATTTTATGAATGGCAACCGTTGTATCTGCCTGCCCTACAACTTTCCAGGACTGAGAACCAACACAATTTCTGCATCTCTCTTTCCCTCCGACATCCTGAAGTGAACAACTACCAAAAGGATAAGTAGTCACCCAAGCAAAACCCACCGGTTATCTTCACACCATCATTAGACTATTTGGGGGCAGATGATGCATCACTTGCACTGAAGCAGTGACATTTCAAAGGAGAAACGCTTTCACAGCAAATCAGACACAGTTTACCCCGGACGGGGAAGGGAACTAGTAGCCTCCTGCTCAGAAGTACAACGGGAAGTTTTACCCTTGTAAACCCAGGCATACTTGATCTGCTGCTCTTTTCTCACTGAAGTTTGTTTCAGACATCTTTCCAGCATGCACAGTAAATCTTTATAGCCCTCAGCCACTTTGAAAATACCTCATGAGCTTAAACATTAAAAAAAAAAACCAAAACCAACCTTCTAAACTTTAAGTCCTGTCAGGAGCTACTATGCCAAGGAATCTCCCTAATAAAAACAGGAGCTATCTTGATAAGTAACTAGCAAATATTCCAAGACCCTGTATAGGAAACAGAAATATCTGAGTATTTGAGTTTCTTCTCTAAAACAAACCAATAGAAAGGGTCAATCGTAATTACCCCAGAGAGTAATTTTGCAGAGAAAAAAAAAACAACCAAAACACAAGCTTCCTGCTTTTCTGGTGAAGTGAGAACCGTGAAGCACTCTCAGTAAGATAGATCCATGCATGTGTTTTATAGGCTCTCCAGATTTCAGAGTAAACAAGGCTCCCCCATACAGCACAGATGAGTAACTTGGGCCAACTTATTTATTTCAGACACTGAAAGGATCAAAAAGCAGTAGAAGGGACCATGCAATCTATACAGAAAACTCCTCAACCACCTGAGAAGTCCAACTTGCCAGATATGAATTGAACTGAGAAACGTTATGGCTGCAGAAGTGCTCTACAGAAATGGCACCAGTAGAGGTTATTCTCATGCTGTTTGCTGGTGTCCCTCTGCCAAAGGTTACAGAGCCTAGATTTTGGCAAGAACTCTTCCAAAGAGGCTCTTGCCAATCTGCCATGGGAAACAACAAGCAGCTTCTTCTAAACAGGCTGTGGAAAGATGAATTCTGGATCTATTTACGCTGAGCATGGATTGACCCCACAGCTCTGCTGGCAAAAAGGATCACACAGGAGGCCCTGATCCAGCCCATGTAAAGGGGCTTTGTCATCATCACCTGATAACATTTCCTGTAGTAGGTGAGTGCTCGGGTGATCCCTGCTGCTGGCTGTACGGGTGAGTGCTGCCTGGCAGGGCAAGCGAACCCAGGAAGGGATAGTTGCCTCTCTCATCAACCAGCCGATGGGTGTCCACCACCAGGCTCCAGCCCGCAATACATAGCTGGTGCCTACCGAGATGATCGGCCTGCAGCCTAGGCATTCCTACCCTTGCCAGCAGAGTGGCAAACGGTGGGACCGAGCAGCCGCGGCTGGTACCTACAGACTGCATAGTAGTATGTTCAAGACCTTTCTGTCTGCCACAGACTAACTTCTTAGTAGTACACTCCCTCTTAAAACCACTGCAGGGAAGTTAAGACCAGTGTTTCAGTGAGTGCTTTGTTCCTGAACTCTCCTTTCAATGCAGCTGTTTCACAACACACAAAATAAAATGATGGAAACTAGGTAGGACAACTACTACCCCAAAGGATACAACTACACACCCTTCCCTCCATCCCCAGCACAAATCTGGGTCTACTAAGGCAAAACAAAGCACCAGTGTTACGGGAAGACAAGCTCCTGACACAGAAGTGCCACCATTCAAACAGAACACCCAGCAGCTGCACTTCACAATTGTTGTTTTAACCTGAGCAGAAAACAGTCTCCAATTTTACACTACATTTTTTCTTAACCAAGCACACAGTGCTGTTACCAGAAGCAGTTTATCACAGTCTTCAGCTACTTCATATTGTGCCAATCATGTGCCCTAGATTATGAGAAACAGCTTTGAACTCTAAAGAAATCTCAGTTGGTTTCAGAAAAACATATTATATATCAACTATCCATCATCTCCTTCCACCCAAAGAGACCAAGAAAAAGACACTGAAAGGTTTCTTTTAAAGTGGCTCAGCTGGGAACACATAACCCCTCACGAGTCTGAAAGAGACTGTAGCCTACACATGCAACAGGCATTGAATAAACACAGATAAGGAACTCTGAAGGCAGTGAGGATGCTGCAAAACTATATATAAAGGAACCCAGGAAAAGACAGGTAACAGATATTCACAATTAAAATTAATGTAATTGTAATACTAACGGTGAGGTTAACATAATAAACACACAACTTGCAAATAAACAAGATATCCACAGGTTCTGCAAAACGATCACATTGGGTCGCGTTGTCTCTTGCTTTCTCAGCCACAGCACTGTGTGTGTAGGGAAGGGCATGGGGAGCACACTGGCACTGTTACGCAGTGCCCCTCCTGCTGATGTTTTCATACACTGTCCTACTTCGGGGTGAGTCAGAAATATTACTGGCCTCCCACTGAAACAGATTTACTCGCATGTCTGTGATGGAGCCTTTTCAGAAGCCACGAATACCCTTGCATACCATAATGCCAATTCCTAGCTTCCCACAGAGTGCTGTATTTACAGCACATCAAAGGCACATTTCTGCTAATGCTTACGAGAGAGAAACTGAAGTGTCACAATCAATTTAATCCAGCATTCATCCCAGCTGCTGCCTTTGCCCTCATCCCTGCCTGCTTGTTCCTGCCACTCAGGATTTGTTTTGTGAACTCAACCAGAGGAGTAGTCAGTCTATAAACTAACCTGGGAAAGAAATCCTCTGCAAAAAGCTTCATTTTCAGCTGAATCAACTTCCACACTCAGTTTGCAGTGAGGCTGCGTGAACACCAATACAAGTGTGAGGGTGTGTG
Organism: Syrrhaptes paradoxus; assembly: GCA_013400615.1. Lineage (NCBI taxonomy): Eukaryota > Metazoa > Chordata > Aves > Pterocliformes > Pteroclidae > Syrrhaptes > Syrrhaptes paradoxus. Next base: position 400,290 of record VZTO01011104.1, read on the forward strand.
GAGCAAAGAGCAAGCTGTGTACAGGGGAAATGCTCATTTCAGCAAGAACAAAGATTTTTGCTGGATTAAGCCTTCTGCAGAGCTAGAGCTTTATTTATAGCACAGGAGAACATAAAGAGTCCAATATGAATTGGGGTTTTATTGCATTAGGTATTCAGTCCTTCATCCAAAAAGCTGATCAGCTATGCCCAAGACAATTCTGCTACAGGTAAACAGAGAGCAACAAGAACGGGATGTGGTCAGGGCACACCAGAGAATCCCTGATTTTTCTTCCTACAACATCAGAACGCATGTATGGAGGAGTCTGTATCATGATCTCTTCCTTCCTCCACTGTCAACAATGTTTTTTTTCTTCTCTTCTGTTCAGGTGAAATCTATTGTTTGATAAAGACTAAAACACTAATATATTGCTCATGGGATTATTTTTAAACTTTTCTCCATTTAAGTCATAGAATCATCTCTATGGTTAAAATTAGAAATAGAAGAGAAATGGCTAAGATTCAACATTCATCCCAGTCAGTTCTTTTCTATTAGCTACAAGCATTTTCGCAAACACATAATTTACCATCCAAACATTTCAATCTTACACTGAAATGCTTTAAAGATTTATAAGCAGACTTGTGTATTACAACCTACAATTCCTTTACATTTCAAACAATTTCCTACCATACCTCTTCATAACACAAATAACCTCTGCTTTGTTCTAAAAACAATACTTATCCTGGCTGTATGCTTGTTGGTAACTACAGTAATAAAATTATAATGCTGAAAGGGAAATTTTGAAGATGATGAATACATGGACTTCTAGTAAAAAACCTATTTCTCGCAAAACTTTTCTTTAAATAGTGTCTCAGCTCTGGTGAACCCCTTTTACTATTCTGGAAGCCAAACTAACATTCAAATAACTAAAAAACCAAAAAGCTTTACAATGTAACTGTTAAACACAAGTTAACAAGGATGCTCCATTATCTTTTGGGGAATTGAGCACCATTTAATATCTCTTACTTCTGCAAAGAACTAATGGCTATAAAAGAATAAAGTACAACTACAAGCATTACGCAAAATCAAGTCAGTATCTACCTACACAACTACATACACTGAGATACATGATAGTCAATGTCAGTAAAAAAGGGTGCTTTATCTAAAATTAGTTTTTAAATGCATGCATTATTTTAAAAGTGTGTTGTCACTCTTGTCATATATGCACAGAAAAACTTGAAGAAACTGTACTTTTTTTGAAGTTAATTCATGAGTGAGCCTAAGCTCTGAAAAGCAGGCCATGGTTTTTCCTTTAATCTGGGAACAGTAAGTAATTTTCTGCATAAAGATTTTCTTTCCATCTTACTTGCACACAACTTTTATCTAATGACTTTTTACCATCAACACAGCTCCAATTAAACATAGACAACTGAGACAGCTGCAGATTAGGGAAGCATCAATTTACTGTAGTGCAGCTCAGGGAGATTATAAATTCTTGGGTTCATAATGTTCCAGCTATCGCATCCTATGCTGGACCACTCAATCACTCCCAGCATTCTTCAGAACTCATTTAACAGAATAGCAAATGTATGAAAGACAAATTTTCCATATTATGGGCTCTCAGGCCACCATTAAAGGCATGATGAGAATCATATCCTAAATTGAAGGTAATATGCTTTAGCTGCGTAGTCTGGTATTTAATAAGTTCTAATTCCCACAACAAAAAATACCAGAAATAACATTTCAATGTCTATTTTTCCGTGGTGCATTTCATGGGCCCATTTGCGATATTTCATTCTGTCTTGCTTCTGTTGTTTATACGTATCAAACTACAAAGTGGATGGATGGCAACCCTCTCCTCTGGCAGGGAAATCCTCCCAGCCGCAGCCATCCTGCAGCCTGCTTTAGAATAGGTGTGCAGGCAGCGAAACACACCAGTGCCCGTTTGTTCCATCACCGGCGCTGGAGGTTTCAGATCCCTATGCTGCCAGCCCAAGTTTTATAAACCAACCTTCCTGTCTTCCACTTTCAACCTGCACATAAGAACAGACAGCTCATACAGATTTTATTACAAATACATCTACCTCATACACAGTCATTCACTTAGCTTTGGTACTAGATAATCTACCTGTAGTCATAGAGTCAAAACTGAACCTGGATCCAGTTTTTCCCCAAATTGTTCAAATACAGCTTCAAGGGAGGCTGGTGACTAACAACACGCTGCTGCATACATTGCCTCAGCCAGAACGCTGATCTCAATAGACTTGCTGAACAAAACAAGAACAAAGAGAACAGGCCTGCTGAAGATAATGGGTTTGCAAAATGAATTCAGTTTCGCAAATGGAAAAAAAACCAGCTCCCCTCAACAGTGGTCCAAGCTCAGTGCCTCTTCCATAAGGCCAAAATCTCTTCTTCCCCAGACAGCTTGACAATTAGCTGGAGCAAAACTGACTCACAGGGCTTAGAATTGGCAAGTTTTTCCTGGCATCCCAGTAATGTGATCAGTCTCATCTCACATTCCATATTCTTTTGGCAATAGGAGATGAGGCTCCCAAACATGCACAACACCAAGCTGCAACTCCAGGCTCTCAGGTCTGAGGTTTGCAGAACACACAGCCAGGTGCATCATCTACTTACAAGGCCAAGATCTGCTTTATTGTCAGATTCTGTATTGTTTAAGGGATTTCCAATGGCCAAACAAGGCAGTGTTCTGGACTAATGCCATTTTGGAAGTGGGATCTAAACAGCTAGTTCTCATTGAAGGTTAAAAATAATCAAAGGAAATTAGGTTCATAATTATAGTACATAAAACCATATGCTTCTCTTTCTAGTAAAATCTTTCAGCAACGTATCTCTTTCCTGCACTGACCAGCTCACAAAGCATTCACTGATGCCCCTTTCCTCATTTCCATGCAAATATTTCTATGACACTTAAAAGCTGCCATAAATCAGGTTAATTTTTTTCCAAGAAAATATCTGAAATCCACAGGATTTTCCCATAGCTACAATACATCACTTGGAAAGTGCTATCTTTGAAGTTACTAACTCCACTCAGAAGATGCAAGAAATCCATTCTTATAATGCTTTTAGTTGCAAAAAAATAAAAACTAAACCACACACCAAAACCAACTCAGTAAGAACACTAGCTCAGTAAAAATCCTTGCATTATTCAGCCTCTTGGGGCTATCTATTTATTTTTACAACAGCAACCAATATCGCTTGCACCCAGGATGCAAGAAGCAGCTCTTAAAAATGGATTATGGTTTTTAATAAATGGATTCTTTAGCACTAAGATCATTGCCTCATGTTCATTTGATGCTTCATGCTCTTCAGAAATTAGATATTGATGAGAATCTGGGTCACAAAGGTATTTGAACCTCTGTGTAAGATAAGGGTGAATGAAGGGAATGAAGAAAGATATAAACACTTCTGAAGATAAGTACAGTTAGCATCTAATGCACCTTTTAAACAGTGTAAGCACCGTCACATTTCCATTATTTTAATATAACCAAAGTGAAAGCTAACAGCACAGTGATATGATCCTTTCACATAACCATGGTGATATGAGATAAAGACAGGAGCTATTTTTTAAATTTCCTATATTATTATTCTTAACAGGCTGCAAGAATAAATTTAAAGGGGGAGGGTGGGCTGTCAAAATGCACACATAGCTAATTTTTCTATATATGAAGCCAGCATGCAAAAACTAACTTACAGGTACAGGGTTCAGATACCACATATTTTACTGGGATGTCTCTCTCCCATAGAATTTAGGGCTCAAAATGATTACTGAGTGTTGGCTACTGGAACTTGACAGTACCAGTGATGTGCCAGATGATGCCATCAACACCACATGCCTCACAAGGATTTGTGATGTTCAGACAAATATTGCATCAAATCAAATCGTGGTGAAGCGGGAGATTTGGAAGGGAAAGTGAAGGTGTGCTTTTGTTTTACAGCTAAGCCAGACCAAGAGATAGCTGCTGTAGAAAAGAGCAATCCTGATGCTTCTTCTCTTGAGCTGTACTTGTCTGACTCTACAGTAAATCTATTCATGGAGCTGAATCAACACCACTTTTTCTACAAAAAAGATGCAATCAATTTTTCTGCCAGTTTAGCTGTGAAAGCACATAGCCACACAGGAAGACAGAGGAGAAAGCCCAACCCTTGCAGCAGTGACCACCTATCAGACTGACTCAGCTGGAACAGAGAAGTGCTCCCTGAAGTTCCTGTCCACAGTAGAGTTCCTCAACAGACTGAGCTGGGTGAAGGGGAATTGGAGGTTGAAAACAATTAGCAAACAATTTATTTGTAATTCTGTGGATTTACATCTCATAAAGAATCACAATATGGTACGGAGCCATCCTTATAATAAAAGCCACACGTGGGAATTTCTAAGGCACTTCAGTGATTTATGGTCAGGATTTTTACTGAATCTCACACTCCTAACTCAATTACTTTTGAAAAGCTTCCTAGGATCACTTGCAGTCCAGACTCAAGGCTTTAAGACTTCTTCCATACATTCAAAAGGTAATTTTTAGAAAATCAACTTTTGTTCATGGTCAATAATATAACTTCCAGGAAGAAGCATTTTTTTTGTCACGGCTCAGAGGAATCCATGTCAAGTAGAATGAAGACAAAGGCAGAAAGCAGCATGTTGTCAAAGGATAGCATGGCCCAACTTCTTAATGAAACCGAACCTCTGTGAAATTGTGGCCAGTGGAAGAGGTGTCTATTGTAGGAATGTATGCAAGGGAAAGGCCCTTGAACAGGTACCAGGAAAGGAGAAGTGGAGAAAAGGGAAAAGTTTTGTCTGAGTTGCATATTGCTGTTCAGCAAAGAAAAATGTTCACAAGCTAACATTTATTTTTTCTAGAGTTCAGTTCCTAACTTCAGTTTCCTGATACCGTGATATTGCCTAATGACATTCTGAAAAACATTTTTCTACCAGTTATTTGCAAGTTTCACCAAACGGGCTGAGGAAAGTGTCTTACCATACAAGTGTCCAGATCCTCCAAACGTTCTATCTCTGTCAGTTCCTCGACCGTGATGATAGAGCGTTTAGTTGTTTTTTCTTCAGCTAACTCAATTTCCAGTGATTCCTGCTGTGGAAGTGGTTTACCACGTCTGGTCAAATGGTCAGCCTGAAGGCAAAGATAAAGACAGGAACACATCAATTAAACTGTTAAAAAAGGCAAACCAAACCCAACCAGAAAGCTTACAGAACTCGAGTGATCACAGACACTAGAAAACCAATTACAAAAGAAAAGCTCAGTTTTATGTGTTAATCTTCACATGGGGTTTGTTTTGTTTTTCTCTTTTTTTTTTGGGTGGAAAATCCCTTCCATCAACCATTCTAAGAGAAGGGAGAAAGTCTTAACAGGAAAAAAGAAAAGGAAAAATGCCAGATAAAAAGCCATCCTACTTTTGACTTATAATAGTACTATGGGGCTTCCTCAGCATTTGTCCTCTCTTTATTATAAAGAAAACAAAGGGGTAGAAGAGAAACATTGTCCTAGATAGTTTTTAAAAATTAAATAACAGAAAGACATGGGCAGTTTCAGCTAATATAATTTTCATAACTATTAGATGGCCAAAATCTGCTATTCAAAAAACAGGACAGCTTTGTTAAATACCTCAGTTCTGTTTCACCGAAGAAACAGGTAGGGGATTACCATAAAAAGAAGAAAATTCATCATTTATAGATTTATGGGATAAGATATATTTTTTAAAGCATCAGTCTGAAAAAACTCCAACAATAACAAAATTAATTTTTAGACCTGCATAGCGAAAACTGTTACTAAGAACACAGAGAATGTTACATAAACCACCTTGGACAGTACTTGGAAAGTAGTGGGTTCACGTTGTCAGGAAAATGATGAAATATTTTCTACTTCTGTTGGTAACTAAAGAGAATATCAAATAACTTCTGTTAAAAGCAAGTATTTGAAGATCAGCTGCCCCAAATCAGTTAGTCACAGAAGCAGCTAGGGAGAGCTGTAGTCCACTGCTTAACATCAGCACAACTCTGGACAACCACCGGACTGTAGCTTTGCTAACCATCAAAAAGGGTGAAAAGACAACCTGAATCAATTATAGCTCACTTAGCCTAATGCCTGCTCAGGAAAATCTACTGGAGACCTGTTATGGATTTATCTTTAATCACCCTAAAATGGCTAGAGTAATAATTAATGCTAATCATCATCCCATGAGGCAAACTCAGCTCTGATCGAGCAAGGTTTATTTTTCAAATTTGCTTCAAACACTGCTGTGTCAATGCAACATACACAGACACTTGTAGGTGGCTGAATTAGCAGTATGTGACACTCCAGTTTAAGGAGCTGGCACAGAACTATATCACTGCATTTAACCTTTGCTTTCTTTTAAGAACTAGCTGCCAGCTCTCAGATTGCAGCTGTCAGTTCAAGATGAACACTGATGAATTAGACAGGAGTTCCTCTACCAGCATTTTTGAGATCCGTACTATTCAATGTTTTCATCAGCGCTATATTACCTGAAATAATCTGCAGCTAACAGACACAGAGCAGAGTTAAACACTGGAAGGGACATATTACAAATACAGGTCAAAATGGATCACAAAGTAAATCAACTCAAATCAAATACACAATCATACCGAGGAACTGCCAAATAGCAATGGACACAGTCCTGAAAAGAAGCAAGTGTCAAGCATCCAGAAGCCATTACTGGGAGGGAGATCTAGCAAACCCAGTCCTGAAAATGAGCTACTACTGAAACTCTGACAAAAGGAAGGAATTCTTATCTCCTTGGCTATGTAAACAAGATGAATAAAGAATATCAGGAGAAAAACAATTTCACTCCTGTATCTAGTGCAGTTAAAACACTGGAATAGTCTGTCTTAAAGAGGCTTTTAAAACAGCTGGAAAAAGTGCAAAGGGTTGTTACCGAAATGACTCAAAGGCTGGAGAAAATGACTTGCCGTGCAAGAGTCGGGCTATGTCCAAGTTGTGCAATACCACTGGGCAGAGACAGCCCACTGCTCGTGCCAGCTGAGACTGGTCCAGGACCAACTGGGGCTAATGAACACGGCCACTCACACAGCAGGCTGATATTCCTGCATAGCTCTCGAGACCAGAGTTTGTATCTTTACACAACGCTGCTCTGCATCATGAAGATATACCCTCAAATAACCCAGTCTTAGTTTATGAAAAAGAGAAAAAGAGAAGAAGCAGGGAAAGAATGATTTGTTTTCTGTGCATGAGGACCTTCTTAGAAAGGAAATTAAGATAAATGTATAGTTCCCTCATCTTCTGGGGAAAAGCTCTGAAAAAATTCATGATTGCAAGCTGAAGCCAGATAAATTTCAATTAGAAATGAAGAACAATTTCAATCAGGATAATGACCACCCACTGGCATCTTTAAAGAAAAGAGTACTGGAGTTTCCTTACAGAGGACCATTGCATTAGCAAGAAAATTATTTTTCTGTGGAGACACAGTTGTTTGTCTTCTATTCTTGATGAAGCAAGTACTTTCATAATAAATAACTGTGTCTCCTGACAGCTCCGCACCTTCAAATAAGAAACAGTGTTTCCTTTCATACATTTCTACTCCTTTCTCTTCAAACTTGATACCTACATTTCTGAGTTAGTCTCAACATGTACTCATTCAGGGAACAAGTTCTCAACAGTCCCTCCTCTAAAAAAATGAAATTTTACCTCTCATTTCACAAGCAACTAACCTTTACCATCTCGCCAGGTCAAGTACTGCCACTGTTCTGAACTAATGACTCAATGTTGCATTTTTAGATCTGACAACAGTGCAAAACTTAACAGGACAAATACATAATGCAGCCTCTTCCAAGGTTGTATCTTCCTTAAAGCAAAGAGGCAAGAGTCCCATGATCATATTTCAATCATGTCAGTGACGCCAATGAAAATAAGACCAATTTCAAAATAGAGCTGTGCTAAGGAGAAACTGAACAAGTTATGAATGTAAATGACATTATAAAGACATCCAGCATATTCAGATATCGACCACGCAAATACTCACCAGTTTGTGATGGCAATGGGAAAGTGCATCCAGGATTTCATCTACAACTCGGTCAGACAGGAAAGAAGCCACTGTCAGCTTTACTTCACTGTGTGAGGATTAAAAATGAGACAGAGAAATTTTATTTCACACAGGAGAATTTTGTCTTTATTACACGTTCAACAGTGCAATGATTATCCCCAGTGCTTCACTTTATTTGAAGTATTAGAGGGTGTCAGGATATATGACTGCAGGTTTCAGAAATAAACTCATGAATCACACAAGAAACAGAAGAGCCTCTGTACCACATTTAACCTGCTTCTAACATTTTTCTAAGAGCTGAAATGAAAACATCTGGGTAAGAGAGCTGAATAAAAACCACATGAAACTCGTTAAGGAACACTGTGCCACTGAAGTCAGAGGAACACATATCTCAGATGAATGGTATTAGGACAGTGCTGTTTAACACTACTACACTGAACAACTACCATCCACTCATTTCCTCAGCTCCTTTTTGTGTTTTTCTGCCAACTGAAGGACTATGCTGGTTCTCCTGTCTTTGCCATCACAACTTTGCTTCGTCTTTTTGCTCTAGGTAACTGCCTTCTGACTCAAGAGCTCTATGTCAGCCATTCCCATTACACAGACGTACACGGAACACCAACACACCCTGTACACTGAATTGAGGTTTCAGTGGTAACTTCCTATCAAGGAAATGTGTACCGTGAATTGCTCCCTTGGGGTCCCATCTTTGGCCATAGTAGAAGAGGGTCAGTCTGTGGAGGGCAGCTGATTTGCAGCTGACAAGCACGTATGCTGGAGCCTCCACCTCTCCTGCCTCTACGGTTTCAAGGCCAACTGCCTCAAATGACACTTGCCAGAAGGTAACATGATTTTGATTTAATGGTTTTTCTGTGTGGACTGAGTTGCATCAGATTAACAGAGTTATTTCTATCTGGTGCAAGCACTACTGCTGCAGACAGTCTGCAGAAAAAGGCAAGAAACTCCTTGAAAATGCAACGCAATTCATAGGGGGGTAGACTGGTGGCCAAGCCCCATTGAGAAGAGACTGAGTGTGAAGGGCTTTCCCTCAGTTACCTACACATTAATTTCAAATAATATAAGGCAGGACAGGCGACAGTGTGGCATCCTCACCTAGTGACAGTCGCAGCTTCTACAGCTGGAAGGGGCACTATTACTGTCTCAGGGTCAAGATTTGTTTGATTGGACTGAAGTGAAGAAAACTCACTCCCTGAACCATTTTAAACATTCTGAAGGCATGGCTAAAGTCTTTAATGCTTTTTCCTGCCAATTTTGCTGCACTCTGCAAAACTAATTTTAAGTCTTGCTGTTTTCTTCTTCTACAAAGATATTAGCACCACAATGCAAAATGACATGCTTTTCCATCCAGCAGAAAGGATTCCTTAGCCAAGTAATGGTAACTGCAAAGGTTTAAATACAGGTCATCCACATTATACTGCATAAATATATTCTCTGGTATATATTTAATGTGAAAAAATATGCAGTAAAAGGTCAGGTAGAAGCCTCCCCGTCCCCCCCCCCCCCCCCCCCCCCTTTTTTTTTTTCAGGGTAACTGTTTCTGCTCCAGGTTTGTGGTTTGAAAATCCAAGCTTCCATTTTTAAGCATGTCTGTCTGCTGTGCACAACTCTCACACAAACAAAAAGTTTTAAAGTGATTGCTACAGCTAAAGGACAAGGCCAAATGCCTCAACAGACAAAGCACTGTTAACACTCAAAGAGAGTAAGTGCACTTTCCTTCTAGTACAGTGACTCAGCATTACCTGAGAAAATAAATAGGTTATAAAAAAAAATTATCAGTCATGAAGATGTTATTTGCATACCATAAATCAAAACTCTTACTAAATAAAACAGCAGCACATTCATTAATGGTCAAGATTCCAAATTTGAATCTCCTGAACAAAGTTCACCAGTCCTGTAGGACCATTTCCTGCTCTGTGAATGCCTTAATATAGTTCCTTGTGAGTCACAAAGCATTCCAAAAATCTTCTGCTACACAAACACACATACATGCAAACCAAAATCCAAATTCTATATGCAATTTTATTAGATCAGTCTTTTAAAGTACCTGATTTTATTGAGGATATCAATTCCAGATTGCTCCAAGAGGACATTTTTCACAAAAGTACGTGGGATGGAAATCTTCTCAGTGCTAGCCTCGATCAGGTCTTCACGGATGCGAGCTTTCTTCATCACATTTGGGCAAAGGTTTTCTGCTGCATCCACCATAGACTCAAGCAGCGTCTGCAGCACAGTAAAGCAAAAGCTAACATCAGGTATTGAGATTTTCATTAGCTGGAAAGTCCCTGTGCCCTCTATCAGCAACTTTCACCAATGCTCCAGATACGCCTGTTACACATGGGCAGGATGTGTATGAAGAAAGCAGACTCATGAGAACTTGGCATGCTCCACAGGGCTGGAATATACTAGCCAAATATTAAGAAGTAGCTACAAGTATGATGTGCAGTGGGCATACCAACCTTTAACATATGGATTTCATTTATATATACACGGAAGTCCACAGTGAACCTTCTGTACAGTCAACAATTTTTATTCTACTGTAATGACTGATCAAAACCCCAAACAAGGACAGAAGAAAACCATACACACTCCAGAAACAGGACCATGTAACCTCCCAACCCCCTCAACTTTGTTTTTCTGAAAATAAGTTCTCCCCTGCTGCTGGTATAACGTTCTTCCCTCTTAAACTTTCCCTTAGAAAAATCTTTCATATAAACCTCAATGCTATGAAGTTATGTTACGAAGCCCCTTCCAATTGCATTAGATTTACCTCCTATCCGTGCCTATGAGAAAACGTAGTTCTGGTTTAAATCTTGTTTTATCACCTACTGGTTTCTTTTCCAAACCCCAGACGGTCACTGGTGGACTTCAGCTGTTGATTCGACATGACTATAATCACATTTACAGAAACCTTTCCCTGCCCCCTACTTCTACCCCAAAATTTCCTTGATGGAAACTCACAGCTACCAGTATTGACTGTGGAGGGGCAGACACTGCTATTACAAGGCCACAAATGCCAGTGAGCAGGCATGCAGAAAGAAGAGAACAAAGTCCTGCCCACCATTAATGCCTCTTGACATTCAGGAGAAAGACACAGCGAGTAAAAGGACTGCAGGATGATTATATCTCTAGAAAAATGCAACAGCTGCCGGAGCCAATAAACCCTTTATGCTAGGAAGGGATTTAGGAGGAATACTTCAAGCACTCCTGTCCTTACAAAACAATCTTCTCTTGCCTAAGCACCATTTGTCTTGCCTGTGATTTTCCCTTGGGCCTTTGCTGAGTGAATAAAGCAACTCCGGGTTCTGTGTGTCCACAGTGATATGAGCAGAAGAGAAACGCAAAGGCGTCTCCTTTGGCCAATTCAACTCACTTTGAGATTCTGATCTTTCTTACTCTTACTCTAACTTCTTCCTTCCCCTCCTCTTCCCTTCCTTAAGGTGAAAAACAAACAAACAAACAAACATCTCTTCTTTGCCTGAAGAGTGTTCATTGACTTTATCCAATTTCCAAAGACATCTTCCTAGATTCAGGCTCTGGTTGCTATGGAAGCTAAAAATCAAAACTCCACTTACAGCACATAGGATGTTTTCCCCCACAATTACAAAACGAACTGTACTTATGTGAGTTCCCTTATATCTCTTCACAAATAATAAACTCCCTTTGATGTTTTGAATTGACCTAAATAACTAGGAAAAACCCCTAATCTACATTCAACATTTTATCCTCCAAACAAAGTACATCACCACAGAACAAGGACAACCTTTCAGCCTTGAGTGTAAAATTTAAAAAAGTGTTACAACATACAAAGAGCGTTATGACTTTCCAGTTTCTTGTAAGGCACTTAAACTTTAACGCCACACAAATCAAACATAAATGTAAAAGAATGGTTGAGCTAAAGTGCCTTTTGCTGTAAATGTGTAAAAGCACGAACGCAAGTCCCATTAATTCAATCTGATGCCAGGAACTATAAATAATATTCCAAATGATGAAGAGACTATTTTTTCCCTACTGTAAGACTCTCCAAAATTTGTAGGACTTACTTAAGTGCATGAGCCCTGTGCAAAGGGCTGACCTGATTATTCCCATCCCAATAACAGCCTAGAAGCTCCACTGGGAAGAATCTTGTGGATAAATCACTTTCATGTGTGCAGAAATTTAAAAAGTGAAAGAATACCTAGCATATTTCATATAACAGAGAAAGGGAGGAAAATACTAAAAATTCAGCACCATTTTCCTCTAAATTAACTTTTCAATTTTGAAAAGGTCATTGCTAACATGTTATTATTATTCTTCATTATATTCCCATGGACTGAAGCATTTTCATGTTGTTTCAACTGAAAGTTCAACCTTTACTTTCCTACTCTTTGGTAAGCTTAAATATAGCAAAACACAGGCAAGGCAGCTTAGTCCTAAACTTAAGTTGAGCTGAATTGCCTCAGAACCACATTCTTAAATTCATTAGCTTCCATTCAGATGTCAACAGTTACTAAAATCTCCCCACCTTGACTTCTTCCTGGACTGATACCTTTGCACGTGCTGTATGGATGACTCCTCCTTGCTTATTATACAGTAATATCTAACATAACTGAAGGTAGAAGTTTCTGAGCAAGAGTTGGCGGGACAGATGGGAATATTTACAGGTCAAATAACGTCTATTTCAAGAACTGAGGTTTGACAGACAACCTGTGAAAAGATTTCCAGTAAAGCTTCCTGTACTAATTCTTGGGGAACTCTCAATACATACGTGTTATCCAAACCAAACACTTCAAGTGGAAATTCTCCACCAGGTTCAGAAGTGTTCCCCGGGAAAAAAATTTGCAATGGAGTCTACAGAGATAGAGCTTTCATTCCAGTAGGATACCTTAACTAGTGAGTACTTTTGTCCAGGGCAAGAGACTTTTGAAGGTGCTTCAGAGATGTCTAAGGACCAGCTGGTAAGTCTTCCCCTTGTATAAGATAAATGAGATGATAATAAACTGTAAATGCTCCTTCTGCCCACTGCAAGCACTAATGCAATTTTTTTCATTCTAACTAGGCAAGTATCCAGATAATAAGACACAAAGTTGTAAGAAACAAATATAAGACAGCTTACATACAAATATACTGAGGAGTTAAAAACCAACCAAGCAAAACACATGGCACATTTGCATTTAGCAACAGAAGATGTTTGTTATTTCTGCATGCGAGATCTACAGACCTTAAGCTGCTCATCCACAACCCTTGTGACTTCTCCAGCCATGGATTCAAGTGTCTCTTGGATTGGATTGGAGAGTGAACCATTCACTCCTGCCCAAGAAGCTCCACCGAGGTGATACAGATTTGGTAAGAGCTGTAAGACAGAAAGAGTATCTTTGGAAAGTAGGCTCATCACTACCTGTCTTCAATCCAGACAAATAGGGAGAAATCTCTCTGCTAAATCAAAGTTTTATAAATTAGAATTATTTTGTCAATTTAAATACTACAGCTGACCATCAGAAGAAAATACTCTTTTGTGACACATTGTTATTTTAAGTCCCCAAAGAGGGAAGAGCTGCAAGCACACACTGAACTCCTCTCAGTATCACCAGTATGCTGGGAAAGGCTTACTGTTTTGGAGTTCTTGGCATCCCGCATAAGCCGTTCTGCAGCTTTGACATCTTCCTGTACAGCATCCACACTACAGTTTCTTAAAGAGTTGAGATGATCTTGCACTTTCACACATATTCTGTCTATCATCTACTTGAAAAAAAAGAAACAGAAAAGATAAAACATCAGAATGTTGGTCAAATGCAAACTGAATTCCGTCCATAGTAGCATGATGAGATTTGTAGTGACAATATAACAATCTGTAAATGTATGATCAGAGCTCGGAGGTATATCAATGCTGCTAAAGGAAAGCATTGTCTCATGAAGACATACCTAAAGATTGAAAAAATAAACAGAACTTTACTATCAAAAAAAAAAGAAAAAAAGCTTTTGAGTATTTGCCCCACAGTTACCTCCAGGATAACTGCAAATAACCAACAAGTTACCCACTTAAAGTGTTCTTCTGGTTTTTGGAGCAAGTTTACTGCTGAAAATGTTGTCCATATATCTAACATTTAGCTCCAAAGGTCCCTGAATTTTTAAGGAATTCAGCCAGTAAAAAAGAGCTCTGTCACCACCCACTCAACAAATACGGCAGAGATTTCTCCTGTCTAAGCAAGTCTTCTGGGGTACTCTTTCAAAATGTAAACATTCGTAGTTGCAAGGGAACTGTAACTACCAAAGCACAAGTTTCCACCAGACCTTTCACAGTGGGGTCAACTGAACTTAAACTGTATCTGCGACATAATTCATTCAACATGTTGCAAATACATGGCAGGTGGCATATCTGTATCCTTACAAGAAAAACCAGTAGGAACGCCTGACATATAGCCAGTTTTTATTAAGATATTCAGGGCAGGGAGATACAATAGTTAGAAGTCTTTATCAGCCCACACAGCATTCATTAGAACTGGCCATTTGACACTTAGAAGCAACATCTGAGCGCGTGTGTCATATGAAGTCTAGAGTTCTAGCATCTTATTTCATTAGCAACAAGAACCGAAATAATTACACAGCATGCTCCTTTTCTGCTCCACATGACTCTTCCTCTTCAAAGGGTTTTTGGGTGGTTTGTTTTTTTTTTTT
>VZTO01011104.1:415009-434628 GCA_013400615.1 Syrrhaptes paradoxus
AAAAAGCTAATTAATTATTAGACAGTGGAAAGTCTCATTGGGACATCTTGACTAAAAGAAAAAATACACTCTGGGAATAATAACACAATTCCACCAAACTAACTAGAGAATCTTTTCCAGCTCTCTTTTAGAACTGTTTTTAAAACCCATCGTTACTGTACACAATTTAATAATAATAATAGAATAATTTTACTCTGCTTTCAAAGTAACAATAAATCACATTTACCAAAATCTGATGTATGCGTGGCTGTTGGAGAAAAGCACAACTAAACCCACCAAGTTATAAAAAGATCTAAACTTAATTCATGTGGAGACTATTAAACTGGGAAAAAGATAAACTGTGAACAGATAAAATACTAAAATAAATAAAGTGATGCTGCTCTTGCAGTTTTTAGTGCCTGTACATGTCCACGTACCATTTTCCCTGTTGAGAGGTTAGAGTATAATTTCAGGTTCTAGCAATAAAACTCTATCCCATTAAGTTTTAATAACATGGGTATGTTGTGGTTTAACCCAGCCAGTGACCAAAACATCATGCAGCTGCTCACTCACCCTCCCCATCTCAGGGAACATGGGAGAGAATTGAAGGGATAAAGAGAAAGGACACTTGTGGGTTGAGATAAGAACAATTTAATAATTGAAATACAATAAATTTGAAAGTAATAATGATGATAATAATAATAGTAATAATATACAATGAGTGATACACAGTGAAACTGCTCACCACCTGCTGACCAAGGCTCAACTTGTTCCCAGCTAATGATCCTGGAGCAGAGAGAGTCCTGAAACCACAATCCCAGAAGAGAGAGAGCCTCCTGATAATACACTAAGCATGATGTTGCATCATATGGAATATAACATTGGCCAATTTGGGCCTCAATCCTAAACCTGAACTCAAATCCTAAATCAGTAATTTTGGGTCTCTTGCTCTGGTTATGCTCCCTCCTATCTTCTTGTGCACCTGCACACTAGCAAAGCATGGTAAGCTGAAAAGTCCTTGATTGTCTTGGAAAAAAACTAAAAACATCAGTATGTTATCAACATTCTTCTCATATCAAATCCCATACTAAATCCAAAACATGATGCTATTCCAGCTACTAAGAAAAAAACTAACTCTATCCCAGCCAAGACCAGGACAAGGTAGAAAAAGGCCACTTTGAATTAAAGATTCACCAGAAAATAAATGCAGAGAACAGAGAGAAATTTTATTGACTCAGATGAAGAGCAAAACAAATACTCCTTTCCTGCTTGTTGGAGTCTCCCATTTGTATGGGAACACAACTGGTGCAAACAAACATGGAAATAAATCTAAAACAAAGGCTGTAACAGGTTTTATTCTGCTTACACCACCTTGCTTCAGTGGTGTAGTGGAGCTGAAAACAGCCTTGAGGGATGCTGGCAAGAAATGCACTAGAACAGAGAGAATGGGGTAAGCTACCACAGAAAATTCTTGTGGTCCTCTCAAGAGAAATGGAAAAAAAAACAACAATCAAAAACCAAAAAAACAAACTAGAGCACCACATGGCATTCAACAAACCTGGTAGTGCTTGACAAAACACAAAAGCTTTCCAGCTTCAAGCAATATTTTGGGCTGTGTTAGACAGGAAGCTGTTCCAGCCGTCCAGACCACAAGGATCACAGAAAACTTCTACCTTCCTTTGCTCCCTTCTTCCAACTAAAGCTTCCCATGATACCCACAGATCTAAAGGCATAAGGTAGATGATGACTTACTCTCTATTTGCTCTGGAGGTACCTAAGGACATGCTTACGTTGTTGCTCAGTGCTAGGCAGAGACTGAAACCAACTCAGTCACGTGAATTGGCACAGCCTTACGATGATGCTTGTCATGCTGACAAGAGCCTGCTGAAAAGTCAGACTTCGGAGCACAAATGAACTAATTGTTCCTGGTTCCAACAGCAGTTCATTCAGAAGACCTCCCTCCCACAAAAGCGTATTTTCCTTCCAAAAATATAATTGATAATTATTATTTATTTGGAAACAAAGTATCACCCACAGTGAACATCTTGCTTTAAGCTACTCTGACAGAATGAGAGAGAACTGTCTACCAGCAGATTTTAGACACAGAGAAATACCAGTAAGGAACAAGTTCTCACCTGCTGAGTGGTACTAGTGACAATGCCCTGCTGCAGCCGATACGCTTGCTCCTGTAGGTACTTTCTGGTCTCGTGATTACGAAGCAAGTAGTTTTCTATCTAAAAAATAAAGCCAGATTAGAAAGCTGATTCGACTCTCCACATTGTAATTTCCCTTCAATTTTGTTGCTGTATCCAAAACAGGGACTGACAGGAAATAACTGCCCAAGTATTTGTTTATTATCTGCAAACCTTATTCTGTGTGTCTCACACAATCACAGAATGTTAGAGATTGGAAGGGACCTTGAAAGATCATCTAGTCTCTGCCCTGGTGAGACCTCATCTGGAATATTGTGTCCAGTTCTGGGCCCCTCAGTTTAAGAGGGACAGGGAACTGCTGGAGAGAGTCCAGCACAGAGCCACAAAGATGATGAAGGGAATGGAGCACCTCCCTTATGAGGAAAGGCTGAGGGAGCTGGGTCTCTTCATCTTGGAAAAGAGGAGACTGAGGGGTGACCTAATGAATGTTTATAAATATGTGAAGGGTGAGTGTCAGGAGGATGGAGCCAGGCTCTTCTCTGTGACATCCAGTGATAGGACAAGGGGCAATGGGTTCAAGCTGGAA
The DNA here is from genome assembly GCA_013400615.1 of Syrrhaptes paradoxus. NCBI lineage: Eukaryota > Metazoa > Chordata > Aves > Pterocliformes > Pteroclidae > Syrrhaptes > Syrrhaptes paradoxus. The sequence continues at coordinate 417,728 of VZTO01011104.1, forward strand.
CACAGGAGGTTCCACTTGAATATGAGAAAAAACTTCTTTCCAGTGAGAGTGACAGAGCACTGGAACAGGCTGCCCAGAGAGGTGGTGGAGTCTCCTTCTCTGGAGACATTCAAAGCCCGCCTGGATGCGTTCCTAATCACACTGGCAAATATGCATTCACTCATGGATTTGTGAAACATCATTGACCACTGTGCTTTTGCCAGTGTTTTCTGAATTAGTCTTCTATTTTGAACAATTTAGTAAGTTACACTGACAAAGGAGTAGATTTGGGTTTAAGAAATATTTGAAGGGACTCAAAGCGTTGCTGTAGAGACCATGATGACAGAAGATAGTCGATTTATTTCTTTTAGATGCATTTGGCCTGCTGCAAAGACACATTTTTAAATAGCAGTATGGTCTGGAGAGAAGATAAAATATCTAAGAGTGCCTACCTGATACAGGAGCCTCAGTTTACAAGTTGTTTAAGGCTAAGCAGCACATAAGTGCTCTTCAAAGACACGTGATTCATACCCAGAGTTGTTGGTCACAACCCACCATGACTGTCACCTACCATCAGCCAGCTTAATGGCACACAGAATAATGCCCCAACCTGGCTCTAGCAAACTCAGTCAAGTGAAAAAACCCTACTAGTAAACTGATTAAAGTTCATCAAAGGTGACGGATCTGGTCTGAAAGGAAGAGAGGGGAAAAGGACGGGTGGAGTGGCCAGCAGGCTGCAAGGACTGATGGTCACCTCTAAACCTGCATCAGCAGCAAGTACTGGAGCAGTCTATGTCCCACAGTAATGCAGGTTTTATCCAGTTTGCCCATACTATAAGTGTGCTGCGAAGACACCAGAGCTTGGGAGGTTAGGTACTGCGTCCATCTGGTGCTGGACCAGGGCCAGGAGCACTCTGGCTGTGGTGTGCTGAAGCTTGTGGACCCTGCTGAGACAGCAGTCAGTCAGTTCAGGTGTCCCTACACAACAGCTCAGTCTGTGTGGGCAGGTGTTTCTACATGTATGGAACTCGCTGCGTTTACAGCACCACTCCAGAAACAGTCACGTATTTTTGGAGAGATCTTCGTCATGTTGTCTAAAGAAAGCCTGAACCACATATGCTAAAACAAGCTCTGGGCCAAACAGTTTTAGCAGTTTTGAAATGAATAAAAGAAAATGCTCTTTGTACCTGATACCTAATTAACAAGTTGAATTTAAATCCCTGTGGCCAGAAGCTTGACGGTATTTTTTCCGAGATGCATCTATCCTTACAGATATGAACCTGCTCACAATTACATTAAACGACATGTAAGAAATATGTCCATCCCCCATGATTCAGATTCTTAAAAGGTAGAATTTAGATAATTTTCATGCATCAAAGAAAAAGGTGCTAACTACCAGCACTTTTCCCTGTGAGAATCACTTAACTGAAAATTTCTTTACTAATAAGGATCATAGATATTTATATTTGCTTTTTAATCACAGTTATCTGTAAGAACCATTTCTAAGGTTTTTGCGACCTTGCCCTGGCTGAAGGAAAACTACTCATTAAAGAGATGTGAACTTTGCGCTTTCAGATTGAGCAGGAGACTCATTTAGAGCTCGCAAGATTTACTATATTAAAATTCAACTGTGAGTTTTATAACTTGTGCAAGTAGAACAGCTACAGATACTGTCAACACCTCTTCAACCAAAAGAACATGTTGGTGCAGTTGTTATTTAGAGCGACATCGTGTGTTAATTTTATATGTACAATATAAAACACAGGCAGAAAATGTTTTTGTCCTCCCCCAAATTAAAGAGCATCCTTTCTCTTGTACAGAGCTGACTGTGCTTTTTCTGCCGAAACAAAAAATGTGAACCAATAATTCCATGCACATGGAAATAAACACAAGCACATATGTAGCAAACATGCCAGTTTCTAACTCTCCCTTCCACAGTTACGCATACAGCAATGCAAGGTCTAGCTAGCACCAATTCAGTGACAACTTTTTGGTACTACCCCATTGTGTTCTATCAACTTTCACTCCAACCATGCTTTGGAATAAAAAGCCTTTCATGCTCTTTGCAGCACTTGATTACCACATATATATCCATCCAAATCAAACACTCAATGAATCTAGCCTAGAACTCTTACTCAGCCAAGCATGAAATCACAGGCACTTAAAATTATTACTTTATTCTTAGTGGTTTTATTTCTGTATGTTGGTGGTATATGCAATACCTTTTGCAGTGCCTCTTCTGTTTTCTCAGGGTTAGTTTTGAGTGCTTGGGAAGCATCATTCATCGGTATAGGCATGAATCTCAAAGTATAATTCCTAAAGAAAAATTAAAAAAAGATTTTTTAACAGTAAAAGTTAACAATTACTGTATCTCATTAGGAAGAATAACCTAGAAGGGAGAAACAAGATGCATCAAGCTTTTCCATGAAAGGTACTAAGAAAGTATTTTTTCACATTTGTAAGCGGACTAACTGTAGGCATGCGTGCTCCTTTTTGCTGCTAATTCTTCTTTGCCACTAGACAGAGGAGATTTTGAAAAGCAAAAAAAAGCAGTTAGGTGGTCAGTGCCCAGTGGCTGTCAATGAAAGGCCTAGTTGTCCCCTGCATCTTTGCGCACAAGGTTGGATTACCTTTTCCTGTATCAAAACGGAACAGGGAGTGTCAGTGCTTACTGGCAATTCTATCAGATTTAAGCCTAAATTGAAATATTCCGCAACAGATAGATAGTGACTAGGAGACTGAGTTTTGAAAATTTACTGTTTAATAACTTCTTGTGTTTACAACAATTTGAAGATACTTGCTGAATTTTTAATAAAAGCTGACAAAACAAGCCTAGCATCTCCAAATTGCTTTATGCAAACAATTGCTCCCTGCATTTTACTTCGTTTGCAAAATATTTCCAAAGCTTTGTCCATCTGCCGCAATATGAGAATAAAGTTTTGGTCTTGAGTCAAAATCATATTTCAGCTCTGAGAACGCGACTTGACTTGCATGACACAGTTAAACCTAAAATGCTACACACACTGGTATGTCCACACAGCTTCATATTTGAATAAATGGAAACAGAGCAGAAAATTCTTAAAATCTGAAAAGGAAATTATTCTGCCTATTTTCAATTAGTCTTAGTTTCCTGCAAAAATTTCTTCCTCCTCCTTAGGCTGTCCACAAACATCCCATCTGTTCCTATTCCATCACAAACTTCATAAATACGGTTGGAATCCTCTATTTTTGAGCACTTTAAAGTTGACAATTTCAACTGAGTCAACTCCACTGACTTCAGTAGACCCATCCCTCCCTAAATGCACGAACTCCAAAAGATAACTCCTCAACTACTGTGAAACTCCCAAGGCTTTTTCCACTTTCAGCCACATGAAACTCCACTCTCTGAAGGACAGCGGTCCTTTGAACTGCTAAACACACTGATTCTTCATTAATACCACCCAACATTTTACCCTAAATTATAATGGAAGAATTCTATGTTGTTTCCCCAATGTAACATGCCCAATGTGTAGCTGTCAGCAGCAGTTACTCAGACAGAGTCAGCAAAGTCCCTGTCCTTCCACAGTGTCTACTATACACTCCGTTATGTGTCCTCATGTAATACTGAAGAGCAAATAATTTGGCTGTCCACCAGCATGGGGACAATTTTTAAATGTCAAAGATACAGAGCTCAAAGACAGAGAATAATTACAGAACTTGCTGATTGCTTGACTGCTACTGGGCAGGTGGGGTATTTATTTAGTTAAAAAGAAACAAAGGTAGACTTCCAAGGACTTCTGCAGCTGTTTGACATTTAATACATCACATCCAATGAAATCTATAATTGCTAGCTCTCATGATAGTAATAATATGCTAAATTCAACTTGCAGACAGCATTGTATCGGAACGCTACTTTATTTTCATCTAAGATTTAACAAGCTCTTAGGGGCAAAAAAAAATCAAGAACCGAAAGCTTGCTTTTCAGCTTTGATCATCAGAGCAACGTTTATCTTCACACTTCATTTTTCTGTTTCCTTTGAAGCCTGCAATATTCCTCCATTATTCTTTTTAGTAACACTCCACTTGTAACAGAGAACATTTCTCTACCAACTCAATAATCCAGTAATTTCATAACACATTAATACTTTCAGCAAAACACATATACTAAAAGGATGTTAAATTTCTGAGAGGTGCTCAGAGACCGGAAAGGATGTCTCAAAACCTCCCGTCTCTTCCTCTACATACAGGATGTGTGACAACAGTCCTACATTTCATAACACGTTCCTTCTCTTGTAGTAACCTCTGCTGCATTCCTGACAGACTCAGTGCTGCAGAGTGATGATCTCTCTGCCTTTAAAAATAACCAAAAAAACCCCCCCAAAATGGGAATAAGATCATCTGCTTTGCAGGCTTGAGTATGTGAATTTAATGTCACTGCTTCCTAGCTCTCTAACAAATCCCAGAACTGAACTGACACTTTACTGGACTTTATAGAAGATCCCCTCAGCACCTTCCATCAGCTGTCTGGGACGCCCTTGGGACAACTCTGCCAAAAGCCATACTGCTAGAGTTCCCTTGCAGGAACAGCCTTTTCACAACTTTAAGCAGATGAAGAAAAGCTGGGAGGAGGCAAAAAAAACAACCTTCAGATTACTTCAGCCTGTTTTAAAGTCTGTCCCTCCCAGTTCTCCTCAGCCTCCTCATCACACTATGAAAGCTCAGTTTTCTTTTTTTTTGTGGTTTAGTGGTTTAGTATACGACTCTCTTTCTTAAGAACAAAATCAAAACAACACACACAATGCGCACACCCCCAAACATCTTCAATAGATTTCATTCAGTTTTGTGCAACAATTCTTTCCTACAGAATACTGATGGTTTAATTTATTTTTAGGCAACATATGGTGAACATATGATGTTCTCAAGATGTTTTCGAGATGAATTGTTTAAAGGCTAATTGTTTTCAGACAGTATTGACAGTCCCTCCCTTGCAAATTTAAACCATTCTTGCTTGTGGCTTAGTTGTGATATTATCAATTGTTTTATCAATTTTAATACGTTAGAGACGACATAAAATTACCTCAGCTTCCAAGCTAAATAAATGAAACGTCACCTCAATAAAGTACAATGGCACACAATTATCTGTAGCATTTCTTTTTTTCTGCTTTGATGATCTCCTTTTGCCTTAGGATTTCCCCCTCCTTTCTGTTTACTTCTCCAAGAACTTCAGAATAGAAAAGTAAAGTTGCTGCTAACTGAAAAATAAGCATATTTTCTTTTCTACCAGACTTTCTCATAAATGCACATCCTATTGCTCTGTAACAGATAAATGTCTGCAAGCTGACAAATAACCTTTGCAAATTATTATTCACAACAATCAATGGAATCACTCCAAGATTATTTGCTTAATTATACATCATTTATATAATTTTCCCCATCAGTGCAACTGAATGAATTTTGAAACCAAGTATATAAAATACAGGTTTCATAAAACAAGTAACTTTATATAAGCCTCATGACTCTCACAAGGGTTGAGATACTCCCTTAAGTAGTTACACAGTTTTGCAAGACATTGTATCTAGAAACTAGCAACTGTATGTTACCGCCACCTCCTAAAGAGAGCCTTTGTTCCTCTCTGAGGGTTTTAACGACATGAAACAACTGCAACTACCGCTTAATTTAAATCTGTAATTTTTCCCTCTTAAGAAAAGCAATAACAACACAAAGAAGTGTGATGGCGATGGAGGGAGATGGAAGTAATTCCATATCTATCAATAGTAACGACTGCAACTGTGAGTAAGCTCAGAGAAGCAAAATGACCCAAATCACAATGATTGCAATGACCAACTGTAGTTCCTGAGATCATCATTATTAGTTTCAACTTGCTGGGGGAAAGAAAAAAAAAGTCAGACCACAAAGGCATGCTTCAATAACTTTGCTATTATATACAACTTAATTCACTGACTAGAGTAGAATATCTGCACACTATCAACACAAGAGAGTGAGGAAAAGCAAAAATATTCTCAAATTTAGAATTTTAATGCTAAAAGCAGAACCCAATGGCCTTAACACTGATAGCAGAGTGTAGAGGAAAGAGCCACAGAGTCTTTTCCCATCTTTCTGAAGGATGTGAAGTCATAAATTTTCCTTTAGATTAAGCACCCCGATGCTTAAAATCGAGAGCACTCAGCATCTTCAAACCATATCGACTGTGGTGAGAACTGCAGCTGCCTTTGGCCTTTTCATCAGTCATTCAGTTGCTGGAGAACTTACTTTTCCAGTGCCACAGCTATGTCCTGGAAGCCCTGTGCAGTGATGTTATTCTTGTCCCATATTACAGTTCTGAGAGGTGGAGGGGAAAGGAATGAAAAAAAAAATTAAACAAGAACCATCTAATAAATCTATATTGAAACTTTGCATATTGTAACAACACAGTGACGTATGTTCAAAATTGTATAGTGGATGGCAACATTTTAAAAACCTGTCTTTAGTTATATGCTAAAACCTTGAAATGACAGACGTTAGAGACAAAGATACTACAAAATTCAGTTTCCTCTTCTTTAAAGAGGACTCCATACTATATTTTCCATCATTAACATAAAAATATAACTTTTCTAAAATACAGTTAATAGAAAGATTTAGAGATAAAATTCCAGCTTTTTCCAGGGAAGGCACCAAAAACAAAGTTCAAATATCTGCTTTGTAAGCCCACACCGAAAACCAAGAAAATTTCAGTAAGTGATCAATCTCTGTTTTACATAGGCTATATGACTACAGTTATAGAAAAAGGTATTTTAAAAATTCATGCAGATTGGCTGTCAAAATTTGCAGGCTATTTTATATTCAATCCTGTACTAGCCCATCACACAGTTCCTATGATTCCACATGCCATACAACTAGCTGCCAATATAAGCCGTTAGGTTAGGTGCATAAATTGAATACACAATAGTGATAAGAATGATCGAGCCTTCCCCCTCCTCCCACAATTTAGACCACTCAAGCAGACTGCCTGCCAATTTGTGAACACATGTTCAAAGATCTCATTAGTAGTCAGAAGAGACAGTCAAGTGGATAAATCTTGCTTGTGCAAGAGCACTAGTTGTAGCTGTTCTTAAAAAAAAAAACAAAACAAAAAACAAAATAGATTTCTGGTGTAAAAAAAAAAAAAGATAGATGGCAGGGTTTCACAGCTATTGACACCCTTCTGCTGTTGCAGCATTACCCCTTTGTTTTTTACATAGAAAGATGGAGCTAAGGAAGAGAAGAAGAGAGATTCTACACCCACTCTTCAAAGATCAGATATGCTTAGGGTCAAATCTTGGATATTTTTGTCATTGGAAAGTGTGTTTGTAATTTTACCTGGATGTCATTTTGCATTATTCAGTTTGTAAGCACACCACAGACTGTAGTGACATTACATCATCTGTGCTATACAGTGCACTGTGGCACATTTCAGCCTGCCATCCTGAAAGCTGTCAAGGCTTTATTTCTTCAGGTACTGTGGTCATTTCAGGTTAATACATTCAATAAACCTAGGCCACCTCTCCAGTGTTTTCTTGATATTTTCAATATTCAGTTTGGGCATAGCAATGCAAAGACCAGGATCCCTGCTTCTGAACAAAATAGCCAGGACGGTTCTGCGGAATTTCTTATCCTCCAGGGAACAAATGCTTGGAGATCAAGCACAAAGTGGTCTCTTCACACAGACAATACACTAAGGAAGGTTCATCTGTGCAGTCTGACAGGAGGAGTGAGGATTAGTTTTCCTGATGATGGTGACATATTTAGAAGTCCCCATCCAGATTCATGCTGATTGAAGGTTTTACTGTTTGCTAATCACATGCTGGATAGAAAAAAAGTTATACTCTCAAGTCATCAGTGCCAGACATGTGCTAAAAAGCAGTGAAGCTGTTGGGTGGATGAAGTTGCGGAGAAGAGATGCCAAGGTCCATCAGCACTATAGGCAGGGGAGAGGGGAAGGAGGGATGGTCCATGCTGTCACCCATCCTGGATTCCACATGCTCTTTAATTCTACTACAGATTGATACTCCAGAAGACAAGTAATAATTTACTTTAGTTTCCCACCCAAGTACCAGAATTATCGCTGCTGGGAAGTTCTCCAGCAGAAAAGAGAGAGTAAAACAGAAGAAAGTGGCTAAGCACTGGAACAGGGTTCCCACAGACACTGGAATCTCTGTCCTTGGAGACCTTCAAAACCTGTCTGGACATGGCCTTGAGCAACCTTCTATAGCTTTAAAGTTGGCCCTGCTTTGAGATGGATATTGGATTAGATGACATCCAGAGCTCTGTAGCAAAGTAATTTTTTTTTCTATGATTCTAGACAATTTAGAGCTCTCTTGTTCCAACAAGAGGTTTTTCTGTTTAAATGTATAAGATATAATTCTCTCCAGTTTCAGTTATGGTAACGTTTTTCCAGAGACAACTTGGTTCTCTTGGCTGTTTTATTTTAAGAAAAAAGGATAAGACTATTTCCAAATGTAGACACTATAAAGTGGCTATACCTAGAAGGGTTCTGAAGAGAAACAGCTTTGAGAATAAGCCAACAACTTGAGCATTATTAAGCCATTCTATCTTTTACTGCAAATACATCTCTCTTACCGGAGCTTGGTGTTTATCTGTAGGGCTTTTGCCAGCATTTTTGCTCCCATATCTCCCATGGCATTTCCACTAATATCCACTTTTGTAAGAGAAGTATTGCTGCCCAAGGCATTAATAATTATGGTGACCTCAGTCTTCAGCTTGGAATCTGCGAGGGACAATGACTGCAGAGGCTGTGGAGGATAAAGAAAGGCACTGATAACAGCAGCTGATAATGCTCTCATTCCTCAAGCAACAACCAAAAGAAGTTACAAGTTCCCCAAACTCTTGGAGACAGCAGTAAGCATCAAAGAGTTACTTCAGTGTTTGCTGCAGATCCTACAACACATGGTAAACTGGGAGTCAACAGTGCACAGCACAGGTGTCAAACACACACACACAGAGTCACAACACCCTCAAAAAAATCCATTTCTAAGGACAGTGCCAAATTACTATTTGAAAAAATAAAAACCAAAATGTTGGATGGGTCTGTGTAGGATCATAATCAAATCTTATGCAGCAAATTAACACAGTGAGTAATATTATCAGAAATAGACTGTGAGGGCACAAATAAACATGACGATAGTAGGCAGAAAGATACTCACTGAATCCTCGTCTTGAATCATCTGAACTAAATTATCAAGTACTGGAGTGAGATTTCTGAGGGAAGAAGAGTTAGGAAGATGATGAATCAGCAGCTTCTCCTCATTCATCCTCTTGTTATTTAAAAGAAAAAAAAAAAGCCTTACTTGGATTTCATGTTGTTAAAGTTTTTGCCTAACGCCAAGTGTCTTATCGATCGGTTTTTACTAAGCCAGACGACAAGGGTTGAGAGGTCAGATTCTAGGCCTGTAAAGAATCACATTAGATTAAGAATTAAAACACATTTTAACAAAAGATGCAGACAGGGTCCAAATATTAACACTATATTCATTCAAGTAACTATATCAGTGCACTAATTTCCAAGAGCTCTACAAAAATTTCCATTTTTCTATTTTTAAATATTTTTTTGCCTCTGTTTTTCTATAAGAATAAATGTTGTCACTAAAATAAGCCCTTTAAATCTCCATCCTAATCAGCCATTGAAGGCACCTTTCCTAAACACAGAAAACTAGTCTCTTATTCACAGTCCAGCCACACAAGGGTAGTTCCTCACATCGTCAGGCAGAGTTTTGAAGTTCCTTTGAGAATTTTAAGACCAGGCTAATTGCTACTTCGTCTTAGAGCTGCTACCAACAAGGTCTGGAAGCCTTCAAGTGCAAAAAGGCTAACATAGCAGGCTATGGACAAACTGACCTGAAAAAGAAGCTAGATTTTATTCTATTCCTGAGTAAGAAAAATAACTTGCTGTAGTTCTGTTTTCCCAAACTAGTAGTGTATTTGAAGAGCTCACTAGTAAGGGTACCATGACTTAGGATGCAGATCCACAGCGTAATTTCAATGTCAAATATCTTTATTTATAACAATAAATCTGTTTACATAATCGGGATGAGTTAGTAGCTCCCAAAGCTTTCCACTTGCCAATCCATCCCACCCTTCTTGAGCATTCAACTGTACTGGGAATCTCTTCCTGAAATACTTCCACATTTGGCTGTCAGAGGGGCAAACACAGCAGAATTCTTCCATTCCCTACATCTACACTTTGAGTTTGCAAGATGAGGGGCCTGCTGGCACTCCCAGCTAGGAAACACAGAGTCTCCAAAGCAGGAACAGTCCAAGACTTTTCCAAAGACTCAAACAGGCCTTCTCTGATCTGAAGCTGGTTGACTGTTTGCTCCGAATTTCCCTCTCTTTCTTCTTCAGTGTCACAACCGCAGCTTCATTCAGTATCTGGTCTTTCTCTTTCTTCTTTCACTACACCTTCATTTCCCATTTAGCTTCTCATCCTCTTGTACTTCAACCCACTTTCCTCTAGATCTGATATGACGCTTGCTGCCATCACTTTATTCTGCTGAGGGTACCGTTAATCTATTCATATTTCTTACACACTTTATGGCAATAAGAGCTCTCGGTCTGAGATATTTCCATAACCAATATGGCCAAGAATCATAAAGCAAGAGCGACCATCCTTGGTTACACTGTGAGCTGAAAGAAAAAGTGTTTCTCAAGATTCTCAACTTGCATAACCCTCCATTCCTGTTCTGTGTACTTACCATTGTCCGAAATATCTAGGCTGGTGATATTGTGTATTTCTGCTATGCATCCTTCCAAGACTTGTGCACCTCCTGATCTTAACTAGAGACAAAACATCATCCATTTTTGCAAACTAGTTATGGTTTCAAGATCACACAGAAAGCAGTGGTAGCAGCTTTGTGAACACAGAAGGCACCATCAGTGGCAAAACCAACAGCAGCAGAAGTTACACACATCAAAATGACAGCCTACGCACCCATTCCTACTATTTTCATCCTTCACTCTCATGATTTGCATATAAATGAGAAAAGGAACTGTCTTTCCTTTCTCTTAGAATGGCTCAATAGTTAAATCAGGGAAAGATTTAAATCATATAGACACAACAAACTCTTCAGCACTTGTGCTAGGCAGTGACTGCAGGACTTTGGTGCGGGTTCTCTACATGAAAGGGCCGGGACATTTCCAACATCAATGAGACAAAAAAATAAACTTAGCCCAGCCTATCCGCATGCAACACTGTCACCCTTGGATTCAACTACAGTCAAGACTTACAGCGAGCATCTTCTTCAGATCTCAGCACAATGCTAGGGTGCCCAGATCAAAGATGAGTAGCAAATTAAAAGAAAACACCAATGAAATTATCTTTCCCTGTCACTGAAAAGCAACTTTAAATAATCCAATTGTAAAACGGCCACAAAAGACCATAAGCAAGAGAAAACAGTAATTTGCCTTATTCTTAATTTAAAAATAGGCACAAAAGAGAAAAACAGCAACAAAAATGGAAATCATCCATTATTATATTATTAATCTGAAATAATAAATTAATATAAAAGAAATGTCAAGACTTCATGAAAAAACAATGAAGGGGCCTAGGAAAAAACATCAAGAATCAAGATTATGAAAAACTACACTCTTATTTACTACTGCTACAGAATTAAACAATGCAACATTTTTTTTTCCAAAGAAGCAAAAGCATTTTCTTGTATCTTGCAGCTATGCAACCTATGTAAAGTGCATTTCACTTTATGAACATCCCCCAGAAAAAGACTTAAGCAAAAGATGGGAAAAGTTAAAAAAAAAAAAAAAAAATCTACTTTTGCATTCTCCAGTTTCACTTTCCTTGCTTCAAAAAAATGGAAAGCTTTTTCAAACAAGAAATATCCTTTTCACCTCCTGCACATAAAAAATGAGTAATATTTTACTTGTCGACTTACTTGGCTAAATATCCTCAATCAACCCAATGACATTTCTGTCAATAGTCTCTTTGATCCATGCCATCAATTAAGGAACCATAAATGTCTTCTAGAAGTATTTTTCAGTAAAGATTTGATTTGGCATTTTTTAGAAAATTTGAGATACATGATTGGTTAACAAGCAGCTCAACAACTTGGCGTAAGCATTTAAAGAACAGCCGTGGTCAAACACAACATCTAAATCATAACTCACATCTGGAAGCATAACAGATACAGAACGTAAGGCACCTTTCCTCTTCTGCATAAAACAAAGCCTACTTATCCTCCATCCCATCCTCTCAAGAAGTGGTCAGATTCAAGTCTGTATTTTGGGCCAGAAATGGTGCAATTTTAATTCCACTTTTGTTTTGTAAGAGCACTTGTAGAGTTTGCTGTATGAATGCCAAAATAATTCAGTTTTGCTCTGGGCTGCTCTCTCAGTGCAGCCCACAAGACAACCACTTTACACAGAGAACCACACCTATTATTGCAGAGTCTCTGGAACCGGCAGATTTATATGCGGTCTTGGATTGGTTGTCGGTACGGTAAAAGTTTTACACGCTACAATTGTACTCGCACTTGAACCCAAATGCTTACGCTATACATACTTTGAGGGCTGAAGTGGACAATTTCTCAGAAGCAGCTTTCAATCTTGTACTGAAAACTCTATATTCAAAATCTTAAATACACAAACATTTCATGTGCACAAACGGTGATATCTATTTAATCTGAGGGTGATGATAACAACTTGGATTCTTGGATAAATGTTAATCAGACCTTTGCTGTTAACAACGGCAAATACCTTGTTCTTATTTACTTCTTAAACTATCAATATACAGACCTTGAAAAAAATGTGAAAGCTCTGCAACAATTTTTGCAAATTTTTACATGAGCCCTGTCTATTTCCTTCCCAAATTAAAGTTTTATATATATACACATAAAAAAGTAGAGATTAATAGAAGGGCTTTCGTCAGCATGGCCTGTGATACTGAAAAAAACCAAACTCTGCAACTTCTCCAATATAACATAATTCTGAGACTACAAATACAAGCTTTTAGCCAGAAAATGAATAATGAAAAACAACCCTTCAACAATTAAAAATGCCAAGTGTGTTCAAAGCTATGACATACCAATATGGGAAGGGCAAATAAAGCTGCTTACTGATTTAACAATTAAAGCATGAAGGGTACTTACACAGTGACCAAGCTAAGGGAAGCAGAAGGGAAAAGAGTGAAATACATCAGTGCTGAGCAGGTAGAAATAAAAATGTAATTTTCATAGTAAAAATAATAAAAAAACAACCAAACAAGCAATATAAAATGATTAAGCTTGAAGTTAATATACCAGAAAATTATGGGAGCAAAAGAAAAGTGGTGTGAGGGGGAAGGAACAGAGAGATTTATCCTTCCATAGTTGTGTACAGCTTGCCTGATGTACGAAAGAGGAGAGCAAAGCTGAAGCATCAGCTTTCTGGCCTCCTAACAGCGTGTGCTTGCAGGAACTGGGAGTAGCATAGGTCACCAGCTCCAGGCTTCCCACGGCTCTGTTTCTGGGTGCAGATTACCCTGCCCAGCTCACAGAGGGTCAAGGAGAGGTGGAGCAGGACCCTGCAGTACTGGGACCACAGAGTACTCCCAGCTCCCGGCACATCAACTTCCCTGCTGGTGGAAGCATAACTTCTTCTTTCCCAAGCACATGAGAATGGATAAAGCTCAGGGATGTGAAAAAATGTTGAGGGAAGGATCTAAGGAAGTGCTGTCAATTTGGAAGGACCAGCTACAGGAAAGGTGAGTTGGGCACAATTAATTCCTTTCTGTCAGCCATGACCACTTGTGCTTTGGCTAATTGCTCCTCCGTATCCCATCCTGGGGGTTGTTTAATGAAAGGCTTATGTTTTCACTCCTGTCAGCCCTTGCTGATTTATATGTGAATTTATACTCTCATTACTTATCTTTGTGTTTTACTGATTTATTCTTTTAAGGTCATGATCATAGGACTTCATTTTTGTTACTTTAATTACTCCTCCCTTTTCCTTCCTCCCTCTGAAAGAAAAATTATCATCCGTCTGATCTCTCTATTCAGAAGTCAGCAGCATGTGTACTTGACTTCAAAGCTTTTCTATTTGGAATTTATGCATAGTGCTCTTCAAAGTAATACCATTTTTAAAAAAAAAAAGTATACAATATCAAAACAAACTATGAAGTGCATTCAGAATTATTTGGTTTTTTCTTCATAAGGAAATCTCTGCACGTTCCAAAAGCAATTGACCCCAAACCTAAGGATTACTCCACCTCAACATGTTCATCAAATAGCATGTTTTCTGCTTAAAGGGAAACCACTGTATTTGAAAGGCATTCCCAGAACAGCTAACACTCAGGTGAGGGGAGGGCCTGGGAAAGATCTGCCTAATGAATGAAATGCTTTCTTTGCAGCTTAAAAAGCAAAAGGGGGGGCCGCTCATCTAGAGAAGGCCTGAGTCTAAGCTGGTTCATGTTTTTTTTGGCAAGAGCCCACATAGTTCTCTACGTAACTTTGCCTTACTGGTTCCCCAGGGTCTTGACTGATCTTTCATCATAAACTGTAGCCACTCAGATATCACCCTGCAAGACTACGGACAATCCTGAGAAACAAAGTGCACAGCAAAGTACAGAGAAGCAAGAGGGAACAAGATTAAAAAAAAAAAAAAAAAAAATCAACCTGCCACAATTGTTTTTATTTATTCTTGGGATATTTAAAGCCATTTGCACAGGGCCCTTTTACATCAATGGCATGTTTCAATCGCGTTTACTAAAGTTCCCTCTTGGCAGAATTTCTCCCAAGTTTAAAAAGCAAACCTCCAAAAGAGGAAGCGTATCTCCCGTTTGGAAGACAATCAAACCACAGACATGTCTTCAGGGTGTGCAGCTTCCAGTGACCCATTCAAATCTGGGCACCTTGGAAAGTCCTGCTGCAGGGTCCAGTGTAACCAGAAGCAACCCAGCAGCAAACAGCTCAATATCCAGCACTGCTACTGCAAGGAGAGTTTTGCCAGCCAGGTGCTGCTTGTGCTTCTGAACCTCTCTAGTTATTATTTAGGATGCTGTCACACACAGGAGCTGATTTTTACTATAACTGCTTCTCTGAGTCCCACCTTCCCCACAACTTTTGACTACAGAGGAAGAACACCTCACCCAGTGGATTTCACAGGAACACCTTTTGAACATATCCTGATGAATATTCCTTACCTCACAGCTACTGAGGTCTAAAGACACCTCCTTCAGATTGTGATTGCAAGCCAGGCCTAGTAAAAGCGCTCTGAAAAAGATCAATTTTAGAACCATTAAAAAAAAAAAAAAAGGCTTTACATCATCATCATCCAAGCAAGCACAGGTTAATACACCTATAATGTGAAGAACCATTTCAAAACAAAACCTCACCCGCTGAGCAGTTACTTCTTAAAAGACAAGAGCAACACAAATCTGCCCACTTAGAACATTCCAGAAGTTTCAGAAACTGCAGGGATGCAAGGCTAATAAAAAACCGTAAAGCTAATGCTACATGAACAGTTAATAACATTCATCACAAATGAATTTTCTTCAACATTTGTTTTCAAAGAGCATCAAATGATAACAAAAGGAGTTTTCTGTTGTATGACTGCACTAACTTAACTCTCTGATTTTTCCAAAAATTCTGGAAAAAAGTGGGGTTTTTAATATATGCAAGATGCAGTGCAGCCAGCCATCTCAGTCAGGCACAGTGCCTGTAACACTCAAATGCTGGATCGTGTTCAACTGTCACAAAGTCCTCCACTTCTGCAACCTAATAAATATTCACAGATTTCAAATTTATATTCCCAGACAACGGTATCCTTTGTCTTCAGGCCGAATGGCAGACAAGTGTAGCAATGACCAATTATGATTTTCATAAATCCACCTTTATAGTCCTACATAAGTTTGTTTCCCCATATAAAAGTTAGTGTTAAGCCCATATTTGTATTAATACTGTCACATCAGAAAACACAACAGTATGTGTCTTAGAGAAGGAGCAAACACAATCTGTCTACACCTTCTAATATCTTTAGAATAGATGCTGCTTTGAACTAGTAACTGAACAGAGAAACAGAAGGACTGCCTCCCCTAACTTCATTTCAGCCAAAAGCAAGCTAACAGAAACCAAACTACTGATGCACGGAAATAAAAAACAACCCATTCTGCTGAGCCATTTGCCTATACACTTGCTGTGCAGGCAGCGTGTAAAAGACAGTATTCAAAATGTGTGCGCCCCAGGAAGGTTTTTCATTTAAAACTATTTATATCTGCCCTGCAGGTATAAATGTTAATCAGACCTTTGCTGTTAACAACAACAAATACCTTGTTCTTATTTACTTCTTAAACTATCAATATACAGACCTTGAAAAAAATGTGAAAGCTCTGCAACAATTTTTGCAAATTTTTACATGAGCCCTGTCTATTTCCTTCCCAAACATGCTTTTCTTCAAAGTTAGTCTGGCTGATCATAGCTTTGCAAAGAACTTCCTAAACATTTTGAGGCAACATAAAAAATACAGTACAACCATAAAAAAAAAAAAGCAGATTAAAAAAGAGACACACTGCTGATTCAAATGTATTCTCTTCATAGGAAGAAAAAAAAGTTCGTTTTTTTCCCTAACCTCCTTCATATAAACTAATCCTAAGAAAATCTCATTATTATGATTTCTCAATTCTTCATCATGAAAAATTACCAGTATTCAAAGGCACTGAAGGCAGACATATTATAATTACACTTAGCCACTCTGTTTAAATCAGGCACATAGCAATACATGGAAAGGTCTTGTCAACTGTGCTAGATGCAGAATGCAAGAACTGGCCTTGTAACTAGCATTTGCATGAGAAGCATATCAAAAACTTGTCTTGATATAGCACTGACAGATCAAAACAGAACTTTTGGCAATGTGTGTAAATGAACAAAAACGCCAGCATACACTTAAACAAGCAAAAGAAAGTA
>VZTO01011104.1:435048-461422 GCA_013400615.1 Syrrhaptes paradoxus
AAAAAAAAAAAAAAGGCTTTACATCATCATCATCCAAGCAAGCACAGGTTAATACACCTATAATGTGAAGAACCATTTCAAAACAAAACCTCACCCGCTGAGCAGTTACTTCTTAAAAGACAAGAGCAACACAAATCTGCCCACTTAGAACATTCCAGAAGTTTCAGAAACTGCAGGGATGCAAGGCTAATAAAAAACCGTAAAGCTAATGCTACATGAACAGTTAATAACATTCATCACAAATGAATTTTCTTCAACATTTGTTTTCAAAGAGCATCAAATGATAACAAAAGGAGTTTTCTGTTGTATGACTGTACTAACTTAACTCTCTGATTTTTCCAAAAATTCTGGAAAAAAGTGGGGTTTTTAATATATGCAAGATGCAGTGCAGCCAGCCATCTCAGTCAGGCACAGTGCCTGTAACACTCAAATGCTGGATCGTGTTCAACTGTCACAAAGTCCTCCACTTCCGCAACCTAGTAAATATTCACAGATTTCAAATTTATATTCCCAGACAACGGTATCCTTTGTCTTCAGGCCGAATGGCAGACAAGTGTAGCAATGACCAATTATGATTTTCATAAATCCACCTTTATAGTCCTACATAAGTTTGTTTCCCCATATAAAAGTTAGTGTTAAGCCCATATTTGTATTAATACTGTCAAATCAGAAAACACAACAGTATGTGTCTTAGAGAAGGAGCAAACACAATCTGTCTACACCTTCTAATATCTTTAGAATAGATGCTGCTTTGAACTAGTAACTGAACAGAGAAACAGAAGGACTGCCTCCCCTAACTTCATTTCAGCCAAAAGCAAGCTAACAGAAACCAAACTACTGATGCACGGAAATAAAAAACAACCCATTCTGCTGAGCCATTTGCCTATACACTTGCTGTGCAGGCAGCGTGTAAAAGACAGTATTCAAAATGTGTGCGCCCCAGGAAGGTTTTTCATTTAAAACTATTTATATCTGCCCTGCAGGTATAAATGTTAATCAGACCTTTGCTGTTAACAACAACAAATACCTTGTTCTTATTTACTTCTTAAACTATCAATATACAGACCTTGAAAAAAATGTGAAAGCTCTGCAACAATTTTTGCAAATTTTTACATGAGCCCTGTCTATTTCCTTCCCAAACATGCTTTTCTTCAAAGTTAGTCTGGCTGATCATAGCTTTGCAAAGAACTTCCTAAACATTTTGAGGCAACATAAAAAATACAGTACAACCATAAAAAAAAAAAAGCAGATTAAAAAAGAGACACACTGCTGATTCAAATGTATTCTCTTCATAGGAAGAAAAAAAAGTTCGTTTTTTCCCTAACCTCCTTCATATAAACTAATCCTAAGAAAATCTCATTATTATGATTTCTCAATTCTTCATCATGAAAAATTACCAGTATTCAAAGGTACTGAAGGCAGACATATTATAATTACACTTAGCCACTCTGTTTAAATCAGGCATATAGCAATACATGGAAAGGTCTTGTCAACTGTGCTAGATGCAGAATGCAAGAACTGGCCTTGTAACTAGCATTTGCATGAGAAGCATATCAAAAACTTGTCTTGATATAGCACTGACAGATCAAAACAGAACTTTTGGCAATGTGTGTAAATGAACAAAAACGCCAGCATACACTTAAACAAGCAAAAGAAAGTATACACTGCTTTACTCAGTTAAAAAAAAAAAAAGGAAAAAAAGAGTGAAATGTGATGGAACATTAACGATGTTAACTATGTACAAGAACTAAAAGCACCTTTTTCCCACCCACTACACGGCAACCCCACAGTACAGCTTTATTAGCAAACCTCTTCCCTGAAAGGCTTGACTTTATTAACAGGTCCACCACTGTACAAGCAAGTTCATCTCCCCTGAGTGCAATAATTAACCAGTATCTTTAAAGTCACTGAATCAGCATATGTGATTAAAACACACTGCAAACATTGATCTAAAGGAAGCTGATAAGAAATAATAGTCTCAACAATAAATCAGGGGATTTTGGGAGTCCGGGTGTCAGGTATCTGCATTTTATCTATGTTCTTTTCTGTAGGCAGGCTTGATCCTGAATCACAAATCCAACTGTGTGACCTCTGGTTCCTGGACACAAACCAGGAACCTCTCCTTTATTATAGGATAGTACTAAGGCCCATGCTGTCAAAAGCTTTTTGATATGAACTGATCAAAGATGCCAAAGAAGTACTGCTATCATACACTATGTCATTTTTATTTTTCCTTCCAGAAATCATCCCTCATGTGATATTGCAGTCTTGGCAGTGACAAATAAGTCTGTCTGAAAAAAGATGTTTCCATCTTCTTACCTCTAAGAAATCCTATGATCTTAATTATTCTGTAAAGTTTTGTAATTTCTTACAAAAAAGCTAAGCAGCTACCCCATGGTATAGCACATCCTCAGTCCTTTTAACACCAGATTAACTTTCACGGGGTGCTTTTCAAGTATACTAGTCAAGCCATAGAGGGTTTGAGAAGGAAAGCCAAGTGTACTGCAGATCCCAGTTCTCTATAGTGTTGTGAGACACGCTCAACTCAGACTGGAGAAAAAAGCTCAGGTCAGAGAAAAAGCACATCAAGAAAACTACACAAAAAGTACTAAGAGATCTGTCCTGCCCCCTAGGCAGAGGTGAACACTGCCATCCGCACAGCTGGCAGATCAAAGGGTAACAAGTATTTGGGATAAATTAATACAATAACATCTTCCACATACACAACTGTAGAGCACTCACCTGAGAAAACTCCTTACACCCCAGGAGTACTCAACATGCCAAGGAGAACAGATAAATGTGAACCTTAGCGTTTGGGGCTTCTCACCTTTCCTGGCCTGCATAGATATGTTCAATGTCTCAGATAATTTTTTTTTGCTGTAGCACTGATATAATTGTCTCGTGTATTAATCACATACATCCTCCGTCCTTCTTGCTTCACTAAACATAGCTCCCTGTTACCCTCCACTACAGAATGAATGGCCCTAAATTCATCAGAATCAAGCCATGTGTTTCTCAATATTCTCTGTTTGCAAACACATCAGTACCATACCCTCCTAATCTTAGCAAAGTCAAGAGCACCACGCAGAACAGAGTGAAAGATCATAGCTAAAGTGATCCAGCTCTTGCAGTTGAATACTGATTTCAACCCAGTGCATCTTACTTAAGCATCTTATTGTACTGTCCACTCCAATGTTACATTGCATTAAGAACAAATATCCCAAAACAATGTACACTACTCTTTCCTGTGTGGCACTTGTCACTTTTCTCTCCCTTTCATTGCCCCATGTTGTATCAAAAGATTTCCATCCAGTACTCACTAACTACTCTTTATATCCCACATCTCTGATTGTGGCATCAACTCCCACTCATCAGCTACTCCTTTGCTGACCTACTGCCTGCTTCCATTCCCTGTTCTCCTTCAGGAGGCAGGCTCCCACCTACAGAAGTATACATACATACACATACATATCTGCTTATATAGACGTACAGCAAAGAGATGCACTACACTTAGCTGTCCTAAAAGCTGCTGACATTGTCTCTCCCTCCAAAAGGAGGACATAGCACTGTGCAATAGGTTTCTTCTCCCAAGCACTGCAACAGGTTCGGTTTCACAACGGCTGTTGCAATGCTGCAGCCTCAAAGGAATGGCAGTCATAATACATAATAATCCCATTTTACTGTGAAGCAAAGTTTTGTTCGTAAGCCACAAAGTAAGAAATGTATCACCAAAAAATGTTGATGGAAGCTAAACAGCTGTCACATTGCCACAAAGCAAAATATGATTAATATAGTCTCAACTGTGAGATGGAAACAACACTTCTTGAACGTGTGATCACTAGGAAACTCAGCCCTGCAATATCAATAATGTACAAATGCAAAAAAAAGCAAAATCCTTTCCCCTTAATTTTTAATATGAGGCACACACATAACAGCAATACAAGCTAGATTTCAGGCAACTGGAGAAAATGAAATGAAATTCTTACTTTAGAGGCTCAGGAGGGAGTTTTGTTCCCGAAAGATTAATCTGCATCAAAGCAAGTGAGCTGCTGAAAAACTGTTTGAAGGAGGGAGGAACTTCTTTTCCTTTTCTGTAAGTAAAGAAATTCATTAAGAAGTAGCATCTAGACAGTCCTCATCCCAATAAATAGTGAATGCAAGCTGCCAGAATTGTAATGATCTTTTACATTTCATTTGCTGTACCTTCAACAGCTCTGTAATCAGTGGTTCTCAATTAGCTTAGAAATACGTCATCAAAATGTTGACTCAACAAAGCAATCCTCAGCATTGCACTGCTGCCCAGAAGACATTACTATCTAGCTTCTGTTTGGTGAACTACAAAAAGTGATCATTTAGGTCTGGTTAATAGTGAAGATACTTATATCCTACAAGCATAAGATCAAATAGGACATTACAAAAACCTTGAAATTGTCTTTTTCACCACTAGAAACAACTACTCAGTGCTGGAGTAACTTCGCCCCAATTAGGGATCATCTCTGATATGGACCCAAGACACTGATTTGAAGAAAAGGGAAGCTAATGTCAGTATATCCTACAATGCAAGTATGCTACAAAGTCAATGTTCAGTCTCAAAGACTTTCAAAGGGACTTCCTCCTGGAAAAGGACAAAAAAGGGAAAAAAAGCATTTGTAACCATCATCAAATCATTAAAAATACAAACTTGAAAAGCCAAATTTAAAGAGAAGTCAGTCAGACTTCAAAGTCTGATGCTATGCCTCTTAGAGACACAAGATATATATCTATAGATATGGCTTTCCACTGCATCCGTATCACAAAAAAGGTGTTAGACAAGGTAGCTTATTTTACAGCCTATTTCATAGAGTACTAAGGCTTCTACAACTTTTATCAAGTCTTAGATTTCTTCTCAGAAAGGTGCAACATGAGAGCAAGAATTTATAAAACTAAATTGTAGGAGTTGAGACTAACGACATGTAAACTGTACCTGTGAGAAAAAAGGGTCCTAGAGAGGCTAAGGACAGCTAGATGCTGAAGACATCCACGAAGGAGGGCTCCACACACCTGGTTTAAAACAAAGAGGACTGATTTTCCTTTATAATAACCCAGAAAAGTACCTAGGGATAGAAGGTGGGGAATGCTTCCTTGGTATTTGAATCTCCATAAAAAACATCTTTACCATATCTAGTGCACACTCCGTGTTGGATAAATCCAGATGAACAAGGGCATTTGGCTGGGCCAAAAAATTGTACAGGCTCTATAGTTAATGGAGAGAAAAAAAAAAAAGAATTATCTCCATGTTAATTTTGACATTATGACACCAATTACTGAATTGCTAGTTCTCATTACATTTTAGAATTTTATAACAAAATTTCACTAGAAGAGCTGTGTTTGAAACTTCTTTTCACCTAGTCAATACCTGTTTTACTTTTGAAGGCTATACTTTTTTTAAAACACTGTTGGAAAACTGCTCCAGAGATTAAGAGAACTCTGTATTAATAAGATTTTTCTTTGAACCGCACCTCTCTCTCTGACAGGCGAAGAAAAGCCCCACTTTTGTATTTATGTCCCTTAAAATATTGTAGGTAGACATCAGATTTCTTTAAGCATTGCCTGTTAAAGCTGTACATTTTATTTTACTTTTTGTTTTTACATTATTTGCTATGTCGTTCTCTCTTTACGGGTAATTCACTGTGTGAATTTATTTACATCTATTTGTTTGCTAACTTTTAAATTCTCCTGTCCCACTGAAATTTCCACCTCATGTCTGAAAAGACTCGATCTTTGAATGTGCTGACGAATCTGTGAAATTTTGTGAAAAATTCATAATCACGTCTGACTGCACTTTAAATTATAAGATTGGGTGACTCTAGTGTTGCATATTTGAGATGTCTAATGCTTCAAGAATTCAAAACCTTACCTGTACACAACTTTTGATGTGAGAAAGAAATACAGATGTACAGTCAAAAAGTGAACACAGGAAAATTGAGAACTACGTGGATTTTGTTACAGAGAAAATAGAGCTGCACCTCTATGGTGATTCATAAAATGAACTAAAGAATTTCAAAAATAATTACATTTTTTGAAGAGTCATGAGTTTCAACAGCATATGTCAAGGAGGTGCACAGATTTATTTACAAAAAAAAACCAAAAAAAATTGAAAACTAGAAATTAATCATGACTTTACAAGTCAAAAGTTAGAGTTTCCAACCTTCCAATTAAAAATTTGTAATACACTTATCACTAAAAAGAAGATGCGGTTCTTAAATGGTGTTTTGGCCACTTTCAAACAGAACTCAGGGAGGATGGTAAGCCCACTGAAATAAGCGGCACACTTGCAGTATTCTCACTTATCAGCAGAATCCAAGGACCAAAAGTATGAACTAAAATTATGTGGATTTGTTTATTCGTGTTGGGCAACTTAATTCTCTGACTATATACTGAAGAGTAGAGATCAAAATGTTATTTTCTATCCCTATTAGACCTGCTGAAATAAAGGCCAAAAAGGATCTAAGCAAAATGGCTTTGCCTTTCTTTTAACAACTAATTAAAGCATCCATACATTAACTCACAAAGGAGAAGAAAGTGCTTACTGAGAGATCATCACCACGGAGCGCGTTCCCTGAGAGGTCAAGATAGACGAGCGTGCTTGCGATCAGCGAGTTGGCACTCAGTGACTGCGAAAGGCTATTCACCCCTGCGAAAAACAAATGTCAGTACTCAAGCCTACTCTAGACAAAACGAGCCCAGATCCTGCAAGTGCATTATTTCAGTGAACACAGACATACATAAATGTTTAATGACCTCCTGTCACCACCGCCGTATCGCAGCAGGAAGCCGGCAGGGAGGAGACTTTACATGTTCTGTTTTGCCCTGACCACACTCCATCAGCTGCCCTGATGGAGCCAACACGTGTTATAGGTCCTGGATCCAGGAAGAAGTCTTTTTGCAAAGTTAACAATGGCTTTAACAGTGCAATCCTGTTTTGAAACAAGTTTTTAAAACAGGGTTTACTCCATAATGTTAAGACAGTGTCTTCCTGCAAACAATAATAATTAAATAAAAGTATCTGTGGAAGAAGATTAAAGCATCTGTGAAAGACCAAATACATTAACAGTTATAATTGCCAGAACTTCAAAAGTAACTGATGAGACCTAGAAATGAAAAATATTTCAATTATGTATTTTCCTGTAACGTCAGAAAAATAGTTAATTAAAATATCAAGAGATCCATAAAGACTCTCAATTCTTGATCAGAACAAATAAATATTTTTCACATTAAAATTAAGAAGCTCCCATTGGGAACAAACCAGTTAGAGCTTTCTTCCTCTAAAATTCTTCAGCTTTTCAAAATACACATCAGGACGTGGCTACTGCCAGTAAATCTAACTTTCATCCAAGGGTTCTGTAGCTTATCACCAAGTTTTTAATTTAGTGTAGATGGCTACTGCTGCCTTTCAAGCAGTACATGTGTGTGTTTTCTAAATCCCTGGCCAAAGCTATACAAGTGGGCAGTTGTTTTGACCTACTACACAGTATTAGGCATTTTCTCGAGGTTACTGGTCAGTGAAAATGGACTGACATTCAACGGACAGGACATGTCCATTCTTCAATGAAAAACTATTATGAAACTGATTTATGAGTGGGGATGGGGAAGAAGCAGCTAGCAAGCCACTGGACATCAAAATACTTAAGTGGTTTGGTTTTCCAAGCTTCCAAATATTAAGAAAGACTTCCACGTTAGCAGCATGGCTCTACAGCTTCAGGAGACACAGGGACATCTCAAAACTTTTTTGTTCAGTGTAATTTTTCTTTTAACATAGCATTGTTGAATCCACGCCCTGTCTATAAAGGTAAACTGCAAAAGAATACTTTTTGAAACTTTGAAAGATCTAAAAGCTCTGTTTAACAACTAGAGCTTATAGCTCTGGATTCACTTCTCAATAGCATTTATAAGCAACAACAAGAAGTAGAAATGAATGTAATGTACTGTCAACAATTCAGCATCTCCAATTCTGAGAATTCAGGAGCAGTGTCTGAGTTTGGGGAAGAAGAAGAGCTATCCAGCAATCCGTAATGTTGCTGCTTGTTTCATGTTTAAAAAGGGCCAACTGCTCAAAACCAGCCACATCACTGAAGGCAAGCAATACGAATGAGGGATTTTTGAATTAGCCTTCGGCTTGGGCTCAGAAAGGCAAGCCCTCTCTTTGAGTGAGTGTACTGGAATTTTCCATTTAATCAGAATCTTCAAATCAATACATTTTTGTTTGAACTTCACCTACCTCATGTTACACTCTAACAGTAATCTCACTTTCATTTGCAGACAATCTTTCATGCTCTTTCACTGCTCTCAGGAGGCTCAGACTGTTAATAGCTCTCAGGAACTTTCAGATACAATATTTGAAGAAAGATCAGTTGGGAAGTTACCACCTGAACTTCACTTCTCAACCTTGGAAACTTATCTCAAATAGAAAGTGCTCTTTCAATAAGGTCAAAACCAGTGAGGGATTGTATAGAATTTCTGATACTGAAAAGCTCAAAATAAAAGAAAAAAAAAAAGAAAAAAGAAAAAGGCTGGGTGCACGGGGGGAAGGGGGAATCCATGCATATTGGAGTTTACCAAATTCAAGATCCAAGGTCTCCTTTAGACTTTCCCCACAGAAAATATTACAGAATTCATTTTTACTGACAAGAGTTTTGTGGATAAACTTCATCAAACTGGCATTTATTCTTTATGAAAACAGAAGAGTAAGTTCTCCTGACTCAATGATCACAAGCACTTGCTGAAATCATTCAGATCACAGGAAGAAAAAGCACAAGATGCACGAACACACCAGAACTGCATGAATTTCAGTCAAATTCATGAACATCTAATTTCACAAGTACATGTAAGCTTAGTCAAGATTCTTAATTGCTTGCCACCAAAAATAGAGTCAGCAGTGGAGAAAAACAAGCCCAGAGTTTAATAATGAAAATCATGATTGAATAAATTCAGTTTAGGGTTTACTATTTAGTTAACCATAAAAAGAGCTACACACACATTCATAAAAAACAACACAAAACCCCTTCTCCCCACCCATACTCCCCCAGGTCAACCCTTAAAGCCCAGGAGAACGCAGAATCTGCACTTCACAGAGCAATAATTTAAAGGATAAAAGAGCATGGCCACTATCTGTTATCAACTCATGTCCTCCATATACAACCACTCATCTTTTCCAGGTCATCAACATCTGTGAAAAAGCTTCAGTAATGTCAGTGCATTTTTTCTATTTTTAACACTCATGTTCTATACAGGAGACCCTGGGGTTGTGCAGTCTGTTTAAGAGGTCACCGCATCTATTATTTGTGAAACAGCAACGGAAAGGCTCTGAAAACTTCTGCCTTCTGTTTCAATACTGTTATTGCTTTTAAAACATACATACATTTCAATTACAATATCAAATCAGAAATTTGTCAATTATGAAACAAAGAAATCTTTACTCAGAGCAAACCACTTAACAGCCATTGACACAACACTGTGTTTCATAAAATAATTGCATTCAAAACATTTGGAAAGTTCCCTAAATATTTTTGCTTCAGACATCTTTTTGAAGCATATATGGAACTTATCATTTATGCCAATTCCAAATTCAATCTTTCTTTACGACACAGGTTCAAGCGCAAAAGCTTACAGAAGCCAGTAAGAGTTTTCAAAGTACTGAAAGGGACACAGAACCCAGCCCACGGTTCGGCAACCCCGGACTGCAAAAAAGCCACCGTGCTGTTGAGAATACACACGTAAATAATTTACAGAATTAACTACTTTATAATCCAGGAACAAAAGGTATTATTAGGATGGAAGCCTGAAACTTTTAGAACAGAAAAAAGAGGCATACTCATAAAACATACCTTTAGGTGACAAGGAGGTTTTAGATAAATTTAAATGTTTCAGGCCCTTTGGAAGTTTGGCGAACTGGATGCTTAAAGATGACACACCTGTTGGGGGAGCAAAGAGAAAAAGGACATTTTCAGGTCAACTGTGTGAGCTCAGCTTTTCCCAGCAATCACACCGGGGCAAACACTCTTACATGACAAACTGGCCCAAAATGACCTCATCGTTTTATGACCATAGATCTTTGAAATGACTGATGTACTGAAGATCCCTTCTTTGCTAACCACCGAACAGATAGGGAACTTTGCTATTAAATGATCAGTGAGCCATCTTCACTCATTTAAAAACTATATAGTGCACACATACTTTCAAGAAGGAGTCAAAGGGAAGACATTACACACGTCAAACAGTCAACACTTGGGGCATCTCGAAGCTCTATGGTTCAGACCAAAAAAAAACCCAATTAAAAAACCAACCATAAAATAAAACCTAAAAATGGTACTTCATGGGAAACTTTGAACTATTTTCACTTTCTTTTAAAAGGAAGGGCTGCCAACGCAAAAGAGACACCCACCATAGCTAACACTAACCTCTTTTTCTGAGATAAATCCTAAGGGCCTGAAACCTCCACCAAGTTGTAATGGACACTCAACTCCTTCACAGTAGCCTGCAGGGTACCAGCCAGGATGCAGGCTTGGAAATGCTACAACCACTTGCGGTCCCAAACAGAAAAATCCTATTAAGATGCTGACATAGACTGGACTACCTCAGCACAAATCCAATAAAAGAAAAAAAAAAAGAAGTGCACTTTTCATTAAAGCCTTTTCTCAGTGTGTCCAAGTTGCACACTCCATAAATTTAATCCCTCCATTTAAGCAAAAGATTGAAATTTGATTAAGAGGGCTCATCCTAAATAACAATGGAACCAATCCATTAAACATTTATTAGAGGAATAAATCAACACAGAAACTCCAGGCTTAATCAGAGGTGTCAAACATAGTCCTCTACAGCAATTCACTTGGAGAGAAAAGGGCAAAGAGAAAGGGGGTAAAGCCTTTTACTTGTTTCAAAACACAGTAAATGAAAAAGCTGATACTGTTCTCCACATACGCAGACATCAAACAGTCCACTAGTATGTCACATACATATGCTTACTCTACTTTCATCATGTTTTACCTATCATTGATAATGAAAGAGCAGCTACCCTCCAGATACTGTTGTAGGGCTTTTAATGCTCTCCATAAAAGCATCTGGTGTACGCTGGTCACAGGTGCAATGTCCCTGCAGCTCAGAACACCATACTGTATCTTATTTGTACTGCCAAAATGTTAGACTGATGATGTCTCAGCATCATTTGTTGTAAAACACAGTGGTAACTCTATGACTTCATCAACTTTCAGCAAGAATGAATCAAATCATTAATTGGACTTTCTTTCATAGTTCTACTATGTAAAAAAAACCCAAAACTTTTTAGCTCCTCTGAAGTAGGAGGCTCAATCTACCTTAAACTGACCTCAGAATTTATATTCTGTAGCTGACTGTCCACTTTTGTTGAGCTGGTTTAGTTACAAAATATACTTTCAAAGATCAAGATAGAGTTATGCTGGCAAGAGAGGAGAAAAAGGAATGCAATCAGAATCATTAAGGAGATCCCAAATGTAGTTTTTGTTCTGAAGCATCTTGGGTAAGAAGCGCAGCAAACAATTTTATCTCTCCATCTTTGTACTTAGTTAACAATCTGCAGCCCACTTATCACCCTAGCTGAGTTGAACAATTTTAAGATCTTACCAGCCCTGGGCGTTAAGAAGCCACCCAGTTATACAACACAGTAAAAAGCCCTTCTGGTCACTCAGGCCCTTGAACACTCTTTAAGATGCCCATTTTGGATGATGTCATAACAGACATCATCAAATAGCAATAGCAGAAGTAAACTTCAATAGAAGCTCCAATAGCAGAAGTAAACTTAACTACCTCCAGGCACACAGTTTGGAATTTGAGTATTTCTAGGCTTCACTATGTTTTGCATTATTTTTAACAAAAGATGAGATTAAATTCTGATCCTAGTAGAGCCAAAAGCAAAACTCCCATTGCTTCAGTATGGCTAGATTTTAAAGGCAAGACTGATAACAAACTTTCCAGGTGTTAGTTTCACAAATATTGACAGCACCATAAAGGAAAGCTAATCACAAATTAAGAGACTGGTCTCTGTAAAATCACTTCATATAAACACTGCTTTGTATTTGAACTGAAGCCAGGTCCAATGCCTTAGATAAACTAAACACACTTCTCAAATACAGACAGTTGCATTAATGTAATAATAGAATTTTTACTTATTGGTACTCAATAAGATATAATAGCTCAGGGTGTTTTTCTGTTCAAACAAGGCACAACAATACGTTCTTCCTCATAAAAAATACAACTCTGTGTTATTTCCATTATAACTGCAAAATAATCCAGTTGAACTTCCAGTTCCCGCAGAGACAATTTTTCAATAATTTTCTGAAATCCATGTATTTACATGAATCTCCATTATGCCAGCTTTTACTTGTGAAATGCTTGCTGTCCCTTTATTTTAATAAAGTCAACTCTACCTTGCACTCAGAGAACATCAGATCACGAGACACGTAAATCTTTCTTAAACTGAAAAGCTGCAATATTTGCACATTGCAATTATAGGTAATTTCTCCTTAAGTACTCCTATAACTTATCTAATTCACTAATGGAAAGGTCAGATCTTAATTGCGTATGTGATAGGAGAGACTGAGATAACA
This sequence comes from Syrrhaptes paradoxus, assembly GCA_013400615.1. NCBI lineage: Eukaryota > Metazoa > Chordata > Aves > Pterocliformes > Pteroclidae > Syrrhaptes > Syrrhaptes paradoxus. The sequence continues at coordinate 447,666 of VZTO01011104.1, forward strand.
AAAAACCCTATTAATTTCTCCAAGTTGTAGTTTCTGCATTCCATTTGTATCCTGTATGCAAATACTGCAGAATGGTTTGAATCTAGAGGTTTGTTGCAAAGAAAGTACCCACGCTGATACGCTTGAAACAAAAATCCCCTGCACTGCAGAATATCTACCAAATGCTTTGGTCATTTGTTTTGTTTTCAGAATTAATTTATTTTTAAAAACCCTTCCATATAACAAAATCTAAATACACTTCTTCAAAAGCAGAATCAACAATGTGACAGCCCGTTTTCCAACTTACAACTGAAGCTTTTGTCCAGTGCAGTTGGCCTAAGGCACACTGTAATAATCATGTTCTTCAGCAAAACACAGCAAACATTGGCTTTCCGTGGTATGACAGACACAAAAGAGGAAGGGAAAATAACCCTCCCTATCCTTTTTCACTCGCTGAAACAGCAAGAGAGACACCTACAAAACTGTGTGTACAACATTCTGAGCCAGTCAGGTTGCAATCAAAATCAACATTTTTTTTTCCCATTTTGAATCATGACAGCAAAGAGACTGGAAAATTTCCCTATAACAAACCAAATAAAACAAGAAACGGTTCACTGTATAAAATTCTTATTTTTCTTCTGGCCCAAAAGAAGCACAAGATAGTCTGATCCCAGAACACTGTGTGCCTGGAATGCATTAAGTGAAGCAAATGGAAATCTCACATGGGCAGTGCTGAAGGGTCAACTCCAGACTGAAAGAATGTAACCTTATTTTAAAAATAAAAGCCTCTCGGGTGAAAAGACAGTAGACAAAGGAGGGGAATGACTTGATATGTACTGAAATCACGCCTAGGGATGCCTAGTCTGAGAAAAGCTGAGCTGTTCAGCTTAATTTTCCATCTTGTGGAGTCAACAGCACTTTGCTCCATGAAGGTGCTGGTTACGCCAGTATTACCAAACATCATCAAGTACTGACAACACTATGGACTAATGCAAAGCTGAAAAAATTAATAGTTTCAATACTGAAAACAAGTACAGAATAATGGCTGAAATAAAACCACAAAACCATCACGAAAACATCATCCAAACAACAAAGTTGCCTTATACTTCATCTTTCTGTTGATTACATTGCCTTTAAAAATACACACCACTTTACTCACTTGCTAGTCCTAAACAGTCACTGTGTTCTATCTTCCTTTAAAAGAAGCCTCTATGAAAATGTAATGCAATCTAATGAAATCCATGATTGGATTAACACATTCAAATATTTCTCAACAAGCTAATGGATATGTATAAATCAAATCCCAGGTTGCCCAGAGAAGCTGTAGATGCCCCATCCCTGGAGGTGTTCAAGGCCAGGCTGGATGAGGCTTTGAGCAGCCTGGGCTAGGGGAGGGTGTCCCTGCCCATGGCAGGGGGGTTGGAACTTGACGATCTTTAAGGTCCCTTCCAACCCAAACCATTCTATGATTCTGTGATTATTCAGGCAAAGCTGAAGGGAGCAGCAGTAATCCTCCTATTACACTTGTAGAAAGAGAAAAATATAAATATTACAGTACCTCTGTCTTCAAGTGGATTGCTAGCAAGGTTGATCGTATGGAGTCCTGAGTTGGGATTGTGAGCTAGGGCACTGGCTAGTTTCTGTGCAAAATCTCTGCAAGAAAAGAAAAGAGAGGGAGAAACAATCCTGTTATCTCCTCCATTAATAGCACATTCAGAGGCTTAAAAGCGTCAAAGGGACCTATTCTACTGCAGAGCAGTAACTGATTCTTCAGAGTTCTTCTCTGGCTAATTTGCTATCTTTCAAAGCAGGTTATTTTATTATTTATTCTGTGACCTAAGAGACTGAAGGGCACTCAATCAAAGCTCAAACTGCTTTTGATAAAGATTGAAAGATATAAAATAGGAGTTACACAGAATAACTGAAAACTAGAGCACATCTTCCATCTCCTCCATACTGTGCATGAGTGGGATATGTACAGCAACTCGCATACCACTACCTCCTTCACTCACATGCCAACCCCCTCCCTTGCAGCAGCTCTCCATCAACAGTGACCCAAACAGATGGGCTTTGCAGCATATCCAGAAGGTCAACAAACCAGGAGTATTTCTGACCTTGTGAAACAGTGGGAATAGCTCTCCCAAAGAACAGCAGCACACTGATGAACTGGTCTCTGCTTGTATCTTTTTACAGTGAGAAGCATCAAAGTACATAACAGGCTGACCACAGTCCTGGCAATGTGTCCCAAGAGAGACGATGGTATATCAATTTATAACGCTCACAACAGCCAGCCCAGGAACTTTAACCAGCTCTGGTAGGTAGCTGTAGTAGTGTGTCCTACCTCTCTTCCAAATCCACTTGAGAGGCAACGGAACGCTACCCTCCCTCAGAGCGTTTTGCTGCAGCTGGACTACCGCACTCACAGCACTGAATGGGTTGGGTTTTCACCACACTGTCAGACTCCAGGGGAGAAATGTTCCTTGGACTAAATCAGAAGGCTCTTGGCTGTTATCAGCTCTAAGATAGATCCTCAAACCTGTCCTTGTACCTACTGGAAAGCTTTCATGTACGAAGGGACTAGCCCTATTGTGTGCTTTTGTTCAAGTGAGACTGTAATTCCAATGTTCTTACTTCTACTAAGTTAGACACTGAGGTAGAAATCAAAAAAACGCCTTGAGCTTCCTTCTCTCCCTGCCTTGAAGTATATTATCTCCTGTAGGCCAGTGGTGGAGAACTACGAGCTACATTGCTAGAAGAGTGACAATTAACACTGCCCTCTTTCCCCAGGACACATCCTGCCTACCACAACACTAGTATATCACTCTGGGTGCTGAGAACTGCCGTGGAGGTAGCATCCTCTTCAAGTACCTGGAAAAGAGGGGAGACTGGACAGCAACAGCCTCAACAGCTTTTGGTTAGGTTATCTGTTGTTGCAAGGTGTTCTTCAGTACAGACATCCCAGAGAAGTTTAGTTTCCCTTTGAAACCCCATGTCCTTCACTGCAAACACATGATGATGGGCTGCCTTTAGGAAAAGCATAATCTTTCCTAAAATACAAGCAGCACGTGAATACTCTAACAAAAAGAAATTCTGGACTTGACTCTCTGCCACCTGACAGGCCTCAGGGTATCCTGCTTTGCTACCAGCTGCTGCTGTGGAGGACTACTTATCTCCTGTAGGTCAACAGTTACATTTGCCTCCAAATTACATTCCCCTCCAGCATTTCAAACGGCACTAGATGCCTGTGCTTAGGCAACTGAATCAAACTCCTTATGTCCAGAAAAAAAAAAAAAAAAGGCTTTCAGTTAAAAAACAAAACAAAACAACCTTTCTTCATGAAGAGTTTCCTTCTTTTCCTTTAACCCTAACAAATTTTTGACATTACAGTGTTCTGCCTACACCTCCAGGCTTGTTTACAAATTCTGTTCCAGCTTTTGCCACCAATATAGGCAAGATTACCAGAACTTTTTGGACAACAGGGGCATTTGTGAACTATTTATTTATTGTTTCATGTCCTAAAATTTATTACCTTTTTTGGCTGCATACTTCATGAACAGAGCACGCAATTTAAGTCTGACACTTCCTACAGAGCATCAAACTTGCTCTGTATGCATTATGCAGCCATGCTTGCCTGAACTGAGGACATTCAGGCTTGGAGGTAAAGCCCAAAAAAGAATCAATTTAACTATATATATGGCAGAGTAAGGATATTTCACCAAGCATAAGAACACCACAGATCTGGAAATCTCAGTCAAACAAAGCGCTTCCTCAAGATCTGCCTAGACAACATCCCTGTAACAGAAAAAAAGAAGATGCATGTGGGAGGAACTAACACTGTCAGGTTTAAGGACATTCAGAGCCCATCCAGACAGGGAAGATGAAATACAATGTCATTGTCAAAGGCCCTCCGGGTACCAGCAGCAGCCATTACTGTTGGTCCCCCTCTGTCACAGCCAGCTGTTCCCTTTGGAATGGGGCTGCTGAGGATGGTGTGGAAGGCAGTAGGGACATTCTGCCCGCCAGCTTTCAGAGAGTACGTAAGGTTGCCCTGAATGATTCTCCTTTCCCTGAAATCTGGACATCACCTACATCAGTTAAGACACCAAAACATTAGCATTTGCTATAGGCACAAAAGGCATCCAGCGTAATCTAGACTGCACCCCTTACGTCTGTTAAAGAAACAGCAATGGGGATAACATTGTCAAGAGCAACTAAACTGGCACAAATCTCATCAGACAGGGGCTTTCACTTGACAATCTGTTTTCCTCAACAGCAAGTCCGCAGTTCCCTAGTCCTGGGTCCTTACAAGTACTACCGCACAATAGTTTGCTGTATGCTGAGCTGGGAAGATGGCATGTGTTTAAGGGGCCATGGCCCAAACCGAATCACAGAAATGAATAGCTGGAGGTAGAAAAGAATGAAATAGTCTTAAACTGACCCTGCTGCAGGAAGAAATATGCTCTTACAGCTGCTCAGGTATTTCTGAAAGCACTGCTCTTGGTAGCACTTTCTTAACCCTGCTCTGGCAGTCTGTCACAGCTCATTAAAAATGACTGGTCTGTGAGCTATGCCAAGGAAGATACCCAGTAACAACAGGATTTCCTCCTAGCAAGCAGACATGATAAATAGCAAAACTGACAAATGTATCCTTGAGAAAAACAGACAATGCTGATCAGAGCAGATACACACCAAGGCAAAATGCCAAACACTGCGCATGTAGATGGAGACATAAAAAGCAAAGTCACAGGCTGATTATCTGTCAAGTCCTGTTAAAACTGAAACCAGTTAATCCAGCTGTGACAAGTTAAGGTATACAACATGCACAGGCAGTCAATGCATCCTTTCGTATTAATAATTATCACTGGATTTCACGGCACACACTGCAAAAAACGAGATTAAAATCAAGTGCTTACGTTTGAATGACAGCTACTAAAGGCAGCACACTAGCGACCAGAAACTTTGGATGCAATTCCAAACTCCACCTGAAGTTTCCAGTGTCATTTAAGCAATTTTCTTGTAAAGGCATTTCAATGCAAAATAAGGGGAAAAAGACCCAAATGATGGAAGAGGAAACAATGTAAATCACACCAAATATTCTCCCTGCGCTTGTTTCCCTTCTTTATTTGTAATTCTGTATGGTGTTCTGCTCTTCCCGCCTTTCCACTACTTTTTTTATTAACACAGAAATCCATTAGCACCGGAGTTTATCTTGTTTACATGGTTTTGGACACTATTCTAACACTAAAACAAGCCTCAAATACTTACCGCTGGGCTAGTATGTAACTTGAACTTCACTTTCCTGTGAAGTGAAAAAAAAGCCACTACCTAGCCCCTACAACTTACTGTATTTAAAACATGTGCAAGGACTAAATTGTATGTCTTATCTCTATGTTACCTTTCTTTTAAGGCTATGGCAAGGTATTAAACTTAATAATTTACTTTCTTGCTTCTTTAAAAAAGTTGCTAATGTGGAAGTCATGTTATATTTGAGAAGACTGCAATCCACAGTAAGACAAAACCAGCTCTCTTCAGAATGAAACAACAATCTGTTATGCAAGATGGAATAATATGCTTTTTTAACAAACATCAAACACTGGTTTTTGAATGACAAAAAGGCGTTCATACTTCTATCGGCAACTATATCTGGAGAGGAACAGTGTGAGCTGATTTAGTGTTCATGCTCTTATTTTGCTTCACTTAACCCAACTCTCCAGGCAGAATCTTACAAAACATCACTTTAAAGGGAATTCTTGGACATAAGGAACCTCTGGAAAACCTGGTAAAAATCTTTTAACTACCAGCTCCTCAGTAGCAGGCAGACATCAAGCACAAGGTTTTTTAATGCTTACTCTGGCTAACACATCACACATCCTTTTCACTGGGAGTAAGCAGTAACTAATGCAACATTTCAAACGAATTACTTACGTTCTAAGCCCGGCATTCTCTAACACCAGTTCTTCCAATCGATTGGACCTACTCACCACCCGCAGGATCTGCTCACAGACATCAGTGGACTGCCACAGAAAAGACAGAACAGTGTTAAACAACACAAACGTGGAACAGATGGTTATTGAATTATAAGCTGTACATCGTAATGGGATCCAGGCCATGATCAGCTTTTTGTTATACATAAATAGTGAGTAAGAATACCAGGAACATCCCAGAGAGAGAGTCAGATGGCAACAGAGAACTTCTGGAAAAGACACAGTGATGCCAAAGGCAGACTAAAAGTGACTCATTTATGAAGCTGCCCACCTAATCATAGGGGGCAATATTTTCATAATAGTAGTAAAAAACCCAAACCCTATGATTCAGAAAAAATGCTCACTTAATTTTTTAAAGAAATCTTGTTCATATGCATGCTAATCCTTCAGAAGAAAGTGGCAACTAGCGCAAAGAAGAATAAAGCCACACCAGGAACGACAAACAAACACAAAGAAAGATGTTATAAGGCAGACCAAAAAAAGCCCCCAAACAAAAGACTCAGGAGCAAATGCACTCTAGCTACAGGTCCTCCAAAGACTCTTTAAACACTGCTAGTGTTTAAGGGTTGGTGTACTTTAGTATGAATTCTTCCAGCCTACACAAGTAAATCCCATCTCATGATCTTACTGTTGTTGGATTCTAGAATTTCCATGGACATTGGCAAGTACCATGAACAGAATATGATAACAAAAGAGTTTGTTTGCTGTGCTCATTCAAATAGAGAGAAAACCTTAATGATTCAAAAGCCATGCAGTGAACTCTGTACCTCATCACCTTTTATTATAACCTTTTATTTCGCTTCTGGATTTGCCTTTTTTTCCTCACAGCACACACTAACCAACATTCACGTAAAGTCCAAAGCTGAATTTCAGTTACGATCATGAAGTGTTGCAACTCTTCTGTTATCCGTCTTTAAAGACAATGTGACGTTCATACCTGGGACATCTGTGTCTCTAATGACAGTCCGACACTTTCTAGGATTTAAATTTTAAACTAATTGAATCTCCTAAAAAGAAAAAAAACCTGATCTATCACACACATAAAATCTTGTTCATACTTTACACAGTAAAGGTATGAACTGAAGACTGTCAACTCAGCCATCTTCCCAATTCTATCTTTGCTTCCCATATTTCAATAATTCAGAATATTGCCACAACGCTTCTACAGCGGTGTGATTGCAAGCAGAAAGTTTCTGCATGTACTATAAAAACACTACGGATGCCATCTATCAAACACAATGTCAGAGCAGGACTCATGAAGCACAAAGCGTTCAATGGCCTCCGGATACGTCTGACCTCATACTGACCCTCAGCAGTGTTCCTATGGCACAATTTAGGTTTTTCTTGTGTTTTTGACTGAAAATGGAATGTGTGGAAGATAAAAGGGGTTTTTTTTGTTTGTTTTTGTTTTTTTCTTTAAAGAATTGGTGCATTTTCAAGGTTGACAAAGTTTGTTTGCTTTCCACAGACAAGTTGCTAAGAATTCCAAAGAACTTTCATGTAAAAATATCTCAAGGCAGATAACACAACCAGTTTTTATTCTAAGCAAACTACACTGGTCAGTCTTGTAAATAAGAAAACTCCATCATTTCACTGAAGCAGAAACCGATTAATTGCACTGTACCTTTTAACAATTATGATTTTAACAGCAAACTATAACACGATTAAAAATATGCCCCCATTTTATCCTGTGCATAATTTCAAGTAAGATGTCCCATCAAGAAAGAAAAGCTATTTGCCTACTCTTCTGCCAAGAATCACATAAGCTAGTTTCTACTGAATTTTCTTAGAAAATTATAGCTTAGGAATGCAACAAGAACATTTTCAGATCAATAAAACTGCATCAATTTAAACAAGATGAGACTCAACCTTCATTTTTAAAAGGACGAAAAGCTTGTGGATGCAAGTGTGCAAAGAGTTTTTCACTAACTCCACCTGTGACTACAAACTTTCAAATTTAGAAGAAAGTTTAGAAGAAATAGTTTACTTTAATATATTTTAAAAGTCACATGATTAGTGATGTTCTTGACCCTTTCTTCAGTAGTCCAACTTGTTTAGATTTGCCCCCTTTTTGCTTTCAAGAAAGAAAACTGATGTGGAGGAACACCAATGCCACACATCACTACACACTTACTACTACACCGGGTTAGCTTCAGACAACTGGGAGAAAAATTCACCACACTGCAATGAAAATTAAGAGGAAAAACTTGCTTTATATGCAAGAAAAAAAAAAACAACAGAATCTTGGTATTTTCTTTCCACCTCCAAAAAGCAACTGAGATTTCGGGGTGCTTCAGAGTTAGTTTCCTATTTAGTCACCCAATACTGAGGGAGCCACCAATGCCTAACAAAATAGTTTAATGGGCTACTGTTATTGCACAACAAAGAGTTTTTTTCAGACTTCCTTCACTTGAAATTTTGACTCTTGGCAGTGTTTCTATGGCACAAATTAACTATCCATGGGTTTGTATTTTCCCGATATGATTAAGGGAAAAAAAGTCAATAGATTGCCCAGTTGTACTTGCCTTAAAAAGTTTACCTTGAAAAATGTAATAGCATCCTCTAAAACACAGCAAAGCCTGGTAGCAGCAGGTATATAGTTTCACTTTATTACTTACTAATTTCAGATCCTTGGAGGACAGCTTTGTAAACCACTGATTATACTCCAGAGCAGCAACTATAGGTATTAAGTCTCTAGAAAGAGAAAAACACTTTTACACACATTTCATATAACTGTCAGCTTTGGTCAACTGAAACAATCCCTGAAGTGTTTTTCCATATCTAATTTCACATGCTTTTTGCAATCCTAATGACCTACCATCCCTATAAAAGAAAGCTCTGCATTCTAAAAAACAAACATCACCAGCAGCTGTGTGTCTTTCTCCTATTTTAATATGAATTTCTGACTGGCCAACTGACATCCATTCTAACACGAATTTTTAAACCAGGAATTTGTCTGGGCTGCCATTCCTACTTTTAGCATTACTTTTTCTTCAGCCTGTGACATATTTAAGCTTCTTAATCACCTCTAATTATAATTGAGCATGACACTAAAAAGCTTTTTGGCAGTCTGATGATTTAATATAATTCCATGACTGAATGCTTCTGGAGAACACCTCCTTGTCTCATCTCTATAGTTAAATTCCCCCAGGAACCAGGAGACTTGCAAAAGGATAACGTGACTTTCAGTACAAACCCTCCTTAATTGTAAAATGGATTTCACAAATGAAATTCTAAATTATACCCATTTTCTTCACTCCAAGCCTCTTAATGTGATCTGCTCTCCCCTCTGTGAAGTTTCTCCAATGATGGACGTTGATAAATGCCGTGTCCGTACACTACCCCCAAGCAGAATCATCCATCAAGCACTAGCGTACTATTTAGCAGCGCAGCACTTGAATCATTTTGACACAACATATTAAATACATATATACACCTACACTTGGGACTTCACTTAGAAACCCCTTGACTTTAGAAGAGCTGAAACATGCATGCACATATCCAACCAGCAAAGCAGTGCCATCCAAGCCTCAGTTTTTGCAGGGAGAAATTGAAAAGTACTGTTTTTTGTAAGCTAGTCCCACTGCCCCCAGATTTTCATTCAGGACATAGGCAGGTAGGTGCGGAGCTGCACTAAACAAGCAGCACCCTCCTCACATCTTCTTTTCTCTCTTCCTCTCCTTCGCTTTTTGTCTACAAACATCTAGACACTTCAGGGTGGTTGTTAAATACACAGGAAAGCCAGGAGACAAGGCAACATCATACGGCGAAGTCTTCAGCAGGCTATATTGGGAACTGCAGTGGCTACATTTGGAAGTACAAGCCCATCACTAAGGTAACAGTAAGAAGGTGCAGCATTTTGCAGCAAAAGACTGCAGCCCACCAACTGTCAAGTTCATGCAAATAGACCATTTTCACACTCCTGCAGAGGAACTAGCGTGTGGTGCCCTTCAAAGATTAAGCCTGTTTTCCATCTTGTTCACAGCACACATCAAGTCTCAGTGTGAATTCATTTCCACTGGCACAGTAGAGTCTTATCAGCTAAATGAAGTATATAGTTTTATTTCTGTCCACCACGTTGGTTTTGTTCCTGCACACACACACACTTTATCTCCATGTAAAGCAGTAACTGACTGTTGAAATTTAAAGGAGCAAAAAACAGATTCTCTTCTTCCAGACTACAGAAAATCTCTCCAAGCTTCAACAACATTCAAACTTCACTAATGTCTTCAAGTTTTTTCAACATCTCTATCCCCCATTGTATTTAAGATGGAAAGAAATTTAAACAGTGTAAAGAAAAAAACCTAACCAATCATGTTTTTCTGACAATTTCTGGAGTGTCCAAATATGATAAAACTTATGCTTCACAGACAAAAATAATGCTACCGAGTTAAATAAGTGCTGTTCACTTTGAGTCTTCTTTTGTTTTTAAACAATTACATGGTTCACAGCACAACGTAACTTCAGATAAAACCTCAGAAGTCATGTTCCCATGAGGCAAGCCACAGTATGCACCGTAAGTGTCAGACACTCTGGGAGCTTAAATTCATCTATAATTCATGCCATCTTATGTTGACCTCTAACAGAAATGTTTTACCAGGAAAAAAACAAATTGTTTATTTTTGCAACACATAGCCACTGTATCTATAGAACTGGTGTACCCATCCTACCTCACTTCACAGGTGCCTCACAACATGAAGTATATCGTTTCGGCAATCCCAAAAATTAGGGGGACATGATACACAACAGTCTCAAAATCCAAAGCACAATGGCATATTGTTAATTTATAGCATTCTCACTGTGATAATTCACAAAACACCCACATACATTCCTGAATTGACAAGGATCTCAGATCCTGATTCATATTTTTAATGAAAATCATAAGGTTTTGGCTTCCTAAAAGTATTAGTTCTCTTCAAACTTCAATCCAAAACCTTTTTCTCAGTGCAGTCCTCAACACATAGAAACTCTCATCACAAGATGGATTCCACAGCTCTGAACGTAAATAGTTCCAAAATTGTTTTGAATCTTTGGACTTGCACAATCATAAAATGTTTAATAAAGACTTTTATTAGCAACACAAATATATTTCCTCAGTGATGTCAATTTTGTAAGGTATACTTCAATGAAAAGCTTCTGTGAAGCAACAAACCATCATTCCGTTTTCCAAAAGCCAACTCATTTGAACCAGCTGAGATATTCTAAATACTTAAAAACACTCCTATTTACTCCTTCCTAATAAGCAATATTTTTCACTCCCAATAAAATGTTCAAACATTTAATTTCTATTGAAGCTGGGTATCTATAAGTCCACCTTGCAATATGTTTAAAGCATTCTTATGTTCTTGTCCCACATTTCCTTATGCTGAAAAATACTCCCTTCCTTATCTTCTCCGAGCCAGGTTTAACCAACCAGTCTTTGGCTACATCCATCACGCACCAGTTGCAGCCCTGTAGTCTTAAGTCACTTCTGAATTAGCCAGAGGTACAACTTGGTAACCTTGCCATGGGATTCAGTGCAGACTGCGAAAATCCATCACAGAAGCTGAGGAAGTATTTCAGTGGGGTTTTTTGTGAGTTTACATACTAGATACCTCCAAGTTCAGCCTCCCTGTTATATTTTAACATTGTAAATTTGACAGATTCTTAAATCTACCACTGGGCTTTCCCAAAGAAACAAATGCTTTCCCTATCTTATTTACAATTTCTTATATTTTTCATTTTCCTTGCATAATGATGGATTTTAGTTAAAACTTCCTCTAATTTCCTCCTGCTTAAATATCTTCAGATTCATTTTTCTTAGAATCCAATGTTCTCAGCCAGCCAAATCCAGTAAACCAAATATAACACTTAGCTAACTTTCAGCATCTCATAGTAAAATTGTCCTCAATTAGTTCCTTTCTGCAAATACGTTTTTGATAGCATCTACTGTAAGTGGAGAAACTACTAGCTGGGATTCAACCTCCTACTGACTTGCAGACAAAAATAATTTCCTTTACTGGGTACACTATGAGAAAAAGATTCTGCATAAGTAAATACTGCATAATTTCCTTTTTTTGCTTTGCCCACCGGATGCAGTGCATGTTTTCTCTGCTGAATTTGATCTCTCATATTCGCCATCACAGGAAACATATCTATCTGCTAACTTTTTGGAGTGCTTCCACTAGCAAAATATATTTATCTTCTCAGGCTCCACAATGAAATGTGCTCTCCCCAGGGCTTTCGTGCAAAAACAGAAGCTTTGTGCTGAAAAATAAAAATGCTACAAGCAGTGATTTCGGAAGTCTACAGATTCAAGTAACAGCTATGGGACTGCTCCATTTTAGCAAGGGCAGACAAACCCTATTGCAAGGGAGAACAAGGAAAGTTTGCAAAATATCAGCACAATTACTGCATATTGTTTACCTGTGGTCAAGATGGCTGAAGTCTTGCAAATTCAACTCTCGGGTATCTTGTGTCAGATAAATTGTATCGACATCCTGTTAAAAACACGTAACCAAATACATCTTTACAGAGCTGTTGGTTATTTCCAAGTACTATGATTTACCTCCTCTTTCACCATTTGTACAGTTAGCTGAAGAGCTCCAGAACAAGACGTACTTACCCACTGCACTTCTTCTCTATAGGGAAATCCAAGCCAATCACAAACACAAGCATACATCTGTGAAAATCCTCCTAAAAACAACCCAAGAGAGTATTTAACATAATAGTAAAACAAGCAAGCAAACAAACAAACATCTAAAAGGACACTTGAATACTTAAAGATCCAGTCTTCAGAAACTCACTCTCTTTTTCTCTCCGAAGGCTGAAAGAAACAGACTATCCTATCTTTGCCCGGCAGGTTGCAAGAAAGCTCAAAATAGTGCCTTCACCTACCAATCAGAAGTCTGCTCCATGCTAATTACACCTTAAGACTAATTACACCTTTACAAGCTTCTGCCAGAAATAGAATTAAAACTTCCTGACACCGCAATTACAGCCTTTTTTATATTTGAGCCTTTAAATTCATTCTCACCACAAGGTCCAAGTTCTGCCACTGTCTGACTGTCCCACAGCACCTGGAGATTAGCCAGTCTTTCTGAAGGTTCCATAGTTACTTTCTTCAGAATCCTCCTAGATGCAAAAGAAGTGGGGGAAAAAAATTACTTTCAAAGTATTGTTTAAATTCACAAATCTCTCTATTTCAAGCACAATTTTAAATGAGCGTAAAGAAAGAATTACCATCTTCAGTACAACTCATTTCTCTGCCTATAAGTCACACACATCGGGATGCCCCCCAGCAAGAATAACACTTATTTGTCTCCTGCTTCTTTCTATTAATTAACCCTGTGCCTACTGGAGCAACTGAGCCCTTTTCTATGACAGGAGCACTCAAGCTAAGGAGACCTGTGGTCCTCAACTAACACAAGGATGTCCAAACACAGGGGAGAGATGTGGCATTACCGGTTACCCTGACACCGCTGCTGCATATACATTGCTTTGAGGTAGAAAAAGCACTACAGTGTAAAGAGCCACAGAGCATGCCGACTAGCTACATGTGGCTTCTAGCAGAACTATGACACCCATCTACATCTACACCCACCCTGTCAGCCTGACCTCAGTACCGGGGAAGATGATGGAACAGCTCATCTTGAGTGTGCTCACACGGCATGTACAGGACACCCAGGGGATCAAGCCCAGCCAGCATGGGTTCATGAAAGGAAGGTTGTGCTTGACCAACCTGATCGCCTTCTATGACCAGGTGACCCGTCTAGTGGATGAGGGAAAGGCCGTGGATGCCATCTACTTGGACTT
>VZTO01011104.1:462087-526294 GCA_013400615.1 Syrrhaptes paradoxus
CTGAAAGAGTGATCAGGCATTGGAACAGGCTGCCCAGGGAAGTGGTGGAGTCACCATCCCTGGAGGTGTTCAAGAAATGTGTAGATGTGGTGCTTAGGGACATGGTTTAGTGAGTTAGGTGGTGTTGGGTTGACGGTTGGACTTGATGATCCTTGAGGTCTTTTCCAACCTTAATGATTCTACGATTCTATAATTTGGTAGTGTTCTTCCTCCTCTAAACAAAAACACAATCCCTTCCTACCTTTTAAGAAATGCAACTGTTTTTCTGAATGACAAGACTGCCCCATAAACTGCAGAATTACATAAAACAGAGGGAAAGAATTAATAAAAGATATCAGTGGGAGAAATCTCTTTACACTTTTTTTACATGTTCTGGTCTTATATGAGCCGCATAATTCAAATCCTTTCATTTTGCAAAGTAATGCCATCTGAGAGGGGAGAAAGAAATTTGATTTATTTTCTGGGAACCAAGCTCTCCACAGAGCTATACCAAATGCTCCAGCAATGTTTTCAAGAAAGCCCAGAGACAACATGTATAGGTCTCAAGGCCTTCACATACCCCCAAACACGCAGAGACTTGCAGCCCTCTTCACTCTGTTTTCACCTGCATTTCTCACATCATTACTGAGGTTTTACGGCAAACCTGCTCACAAATATTTTCTTGTATGTCTGCTTTTTTGAAGGGAGAGCTTGATCTCCATTAAAGCAGTTAATAAGACTGCTACAGCGATAAAATGTCAGTAAAAAAAGAAACTGCCAGCTGGAGTTTATGAACTTGATTTCCTATTCCACCTACATGAAAGGTGAATAATAAAGACATGCACCCAAAATAAACCATGTAAATTTAGCCTGACCATTCACATCCAATGGCTGTTACAAAAGCTCACTTTGAAAGACCAGTGTGTCCTGGAAAACTCTTTTGCATAGCCCATTTTCTCTGATATTGCTGAAAACCAGGAGCTGAAGAGTAATAGCAGAGCTGCGTGATCTGGTAGAGAGTGATGAAGATGAGGCAAGGACAGAGAGAAAAAAATGAAATTAAGAAAAACTAATAAGAATTGCTGCAAGATTATAAAATCCAGAGACACAGATGGGGGGGAGGGGGGAACTCACAAAGACAAGAACAACACATAAAGAAGCAGAACAAAAAAGCTAGAGAAAGAATATGATCAAAGGAGCCAGGTACACTGTGGAAAGTATATTACAAGACTGCCCAGGGCTCAGTTTTGAAGAACAAGGCTCCCAATCATGTGCAACATTTCACAAGCACTGAAAGTAAATAGAACTTTTCCCTCCTTTCCCAGCTCAGATTTTACTTCTGAGAAGAAAAAAAAAACCTAAAACAAAACAAAGCAAATCTCCACTGAATATCATAGTTGTTTATAGGGAAACGAGTAAGTTATGACAAAAAACCAGAACCTATGCTCTGAGGCTGGAGAAGCAATAAGGTAAAATAAAAACTTAAGTCCAAATGCCTGCATCACCCCTTCAAATGAAGGCTCTTTTGACCCTACAGAGCATGCGCAGCCTACCTACACTCTGCACTGCCTCCTGGTTCTGCTACATACCTGCATAAAAGCTTAGTGCTTGCCTAAAAGTGTTTCTCATATCCGCAGCGCATTTCTGAGGTCAGGGTGGGGAGACCAGTGGGCAAAATGCTGTGGTTTGTCACCCTTTCCACACCATCTGTTGCTGGTAGAGGTGCCCTAAAAGACACTTACACTGGTGAGAGTCCGGGGAATATCTTCCTGAGGCAGGTCCCAATGTGTGCCAGCACCTCGTTCACATCCTCCGAGGATGCCATCTTCATGGAGATGCTGCATTTCTCAGTTTCCATTATCAACTGTAAACAAGAGGGTATGAGAGTAGGAACTAGGTATCATACAATTCACGTCTGTTTAAAAAGGAGAGCATTTTGAATCCCAGCTGAATGCTCTGCATGCTGGCAGGAATCTGTTATTCTAAAGACATGACATGACAACGCTCCAGGTGAAGTTTCTGAAAGTTGTTCTTGAACGTACAAGACTCCCATCCTCAAACTTTGCTTTTCCTAACAGTGCCCTGCTTCCCACAGGAATAAAAGCTTCAAAGGATCTTGACCTCAGCTGACGCTTTGAAAACCAAGAACTTTTCACAGCATTGTCCTCTTTTGAAACACATCCCAGAATACCAGGAGAAGCAAATGCAGCCTGACAAAAAACTATTGAAGGAGCAGGGCCTGCTTCCTCCAGCAAAAGGTAAAAGTCTTTAATGGCTGCGATCCTCTAGAAAAGCTCTAATGCTTTGATCGATGCTGTTTAAGAAAATGTTACGGTAACACATTGTGTCTGTTCAGATAAAGCAGTAAATCAGCAAACATGACTGTCCCGCTGTTTGGGGGATACACACTTCAGCTAGAGGGGAAAAAAGAAAGCCTTTTGGAACCCATCTCTGTTACACACTGAGTGTTCAGAATCAAATCAGATTACTGTATGACTGACACATCACAGGAAGCAATGTAATGCTTCTGCCTTATCCAATGGGAATATTTAGCTCAGCCCAAGTCATAAACTCTTTCTGAAAGAGCTATGCATACACAGTAAGGATCTTGCTCTTAACATCAGGAATAAATAAGAAGTGTAGATAGAAAGTACGAGAGGGGACACTGCACAGTATGCTACAGAAGACTAGTTTTTATTAAAACTGTTTCCCAAGGCTCTTCTGGTTCTCAGTTCATGTCTAGGGTCATCACCAGGATAACCCTCCAAGAGGCTGTATCATACCAAAAGCAGGAGAATCTTCACACCTCTTCCCACCAATTCACCTCCTTTCTGAACCTGTTGCTGTCATTCCCTGAAGATGAATGAAGGGGCCAGTTACTACTGTTTTACATCATCACGAATGCTAAGACAACATTTCCCTATACTACTCTGCCCATTTGTTCAGTTATCTTACAGTGGGAAGCTCTTCATGGCTTTCTGCGAGATGTCTAGCACAAGACTACATCCTTCAGGTATCACAGATGTAACAAGCTGCACTCAGGAAAATTTCAACAGTATCATTTGTCCCGCAAGCAATAATCTAGGATTCTGCCTGCCTTCAGCTATAAGCCTTACACATTTAAAACACAAATGAATGTAAACATCCAAAATCTTAACAAATATCCCAGGAAAATAGTATGCTAAGTGAGGCTGCTGAAAATCCCTTGTAAACCCTGCTACAACAGTGCTTGCCTATGCCTCCAGGAACAATTAGCATTAGCTACCATGGCATTTTAGTGCCTCAAACAAATAAAGCCACAAAAACTTACACAGAATTTACTAAATGTCTTCCCACTAAAACAGTGAATATCTGGACTTTTTTTTTTTCTTCTTTAAAGAAAGCTTCAAAAGCCAGGTAAGAAAGATGACATGTTAAACACAATGAGAGCTTTTCAGAGTTCAAATAAAGTGTCAGATGCTCCTATTTTTAAAAAGCTCTTTAAAAGCCAAAAACGCGTGAAACACATGAAGACTTTGATACAATTGTACTGTCAAATCTTGTCAACATGTTCATCTTATGAATGAAAAATGTATTAAAGGCATTCTTCTTTTTAGCACCTTCTCTTTGACACTGACTTTTTTGGGTACATAACTTGTTGTCAAATACATTTTGTGTTGTATTCAGTAATGGCACCAAGAATAGCTGGAAGCAAATCTTTTCTGCCTGCAAGGTTAGCAGTAGCTTTTGGCTTCACCAGAAAGGTATACACCACAGAAGCCACTCAAGTTTGCGTGGTGATGATTATATACCAGCTGCCATTGTTCTATCAACTCTGAGAAAAACATCCACTTACAAGACAAATGAAAACTTGTACCATATTGAACTAGGAAAAAAAAAAAGTTTCTTCTTGTCAATCACTTGCATGACACATTCCTAAAATTGACTTTTTAAATATTATCATTATTGTTAAGACTTTAAAGCAGCATGAATATAAGAATGCAAACATACAGTATGCTCACCGGATGGGGACATCTGCATGATAGAGCATTACCTCCCCGACTGGAACAGATTCAGCAATGAGTGAACAAGTACCTTTTATCTAGAATACACTCACCTGACCCGAGACACTGGAAGTCACTCCTTGGATTTCCAAGTAGCTGAAAGTTAGTTCTAACTGTAGTTAAAAAAAGAAAGTGCCACGTTAGCGCAAATATCTTCTTATTTTAAAGAGCACTTGTGCTTTTCCATGAGATCAAGAAAACATTAAGGGAGGCTGCCGTTATTTTACATCAGTTTCTGCCATTGACTAAGTATCTGTTGGTATCTTATCTGATCATATTTTACATTAAAAGAACACTTATATTGGCTGGTTACAGGCTCAAATGGTCATAGGAACAACCACACTGGACCTTTTACTCCAAGCTATAAGCACATGACCTTATAATAAAATTTATGACAAAATTTTGTTATAAAAAGCATTGTTTATACAATACCATCATAATGTGTACTCTTGTGACTGAATAATCATTAATTACAATACTTGCAGCATCACGTATTACTCATTCTTTAGTAACAATGCTCAGAGATGTGAAAAATTTTACTGCACAGAAGCTGAAGGCACACGCACACACACTTTTATATATACATATATAAATAAAAATACCATAAATAGATACAGATACAAATACAGATATATAAATGCTCAAGACTGTTTTAACATGTCTGAAAGTATGAGAGGAAATAATATATTAGCTTTGCCCGAGTGGGTTATCTGGACGACAGCCAGGATAGGCAGGAAAGAACGGTGAACATACTGAAACCAAATAGAAGCTAAGAAGGCAGCAAGAAAGTTCTCTTCTCCAAGGACAAATCTAGGGCTACAGGGACTGTGCCAAGATCTGAATTCACAGCCACATAGACAAACACCTTGACAGCTGAGATATGCAGAAAAAACAAGCCTCTTGGACTGAATCATAACTACAGGACAAGACATTAATTAGCATGGTCATTTCCTTTTATTTATAATTAAAGCCATTCTATCTGAGCAGTCTGTTTGAACTGCACAACATTTCCTGGGCTTTATCTTATCCTAGGTTCACAGTCAGGGTGTTGGCAAACACCGTATTATTCTTTCTATGCGTCAATCTTTTTAAAAGATGATCCTGAATGACTCTCGGGGTGTTCAGAACCCAGATGCAGCTCTCAAGACTCCCTCTCCGCAAAGGCTGCAACAGCACCCAGGGAAATTGGGAACAAAGGTACCAGTTTCCAACCATAAGAACCAGCTAAAAGTTCTCCAGAAAGCAACAAGGTAACAGGGAGAGCCCCTAAATGCCAAGGTCTCATGTCACATACATAAGCAGTAATGAGCAGTGATACCACAGGGTGAAGCCGACCAAAAAACATAAGCAGTAATGAGCAGTGATACCACAGGGTGAAACCGACCAAAAAAATTACAATTAAAATAGCTATTATTTTGAATGCACTAAAATTTAGAGGTTTTTAATGAAATAGACCTTTTCAAAGCACTTATCTACATTATGTCATTACTGTCTATTTGTTCTTTCTTGCTTGTTTTCTGAATATTTTCCCTTCAATCGCCCTCACAATTTGACAGCATCAGAAGATACAAGCACCCCTCAGCCATTTCTGTGCAAAGTCCACCTTCCACCAAAGACCTAACTTAGTGACCAGAGTTTGCTGTTGAGTTCCGAGGACTCTCATGTGCTTCCTTTTACTTATTCTGCTGCAGGGGCAGCATCCTACAGCAGACGGTTTCAGACTGTGGCAGTGCTGTCGCAGCTGTTTAGGAGGCGAGTGTGCACAGGGAACTGGGGCAGGGGAGGCAGAACCAGCACAAGGATTTTTCCAGTGCCCACACCTGTGTCTTGCATTTTTCCAAGGGAAAGACATTCACTTCTCATCAGGCCTCTTCAGTGCCTTATTTCTAAGCTAAGACTGGCAACCTTTTGTGATGACAAGACATAGCTNTAAAAGTTCTCCAGAAAGCAACAAGGTAACAGGGAGAGCCCCTAAATGCCAAGGTCTCATGTCACATACATAAGCAGTAATGAGCAGTGATACCACAGGGTGAAGCCGACCAAAAAAATTACAATTAAAATAGCTATTATTTTGAATGCACTAAAATTTAGAGGTTTTTAATGAAATAGACCTTTTCAAAGCACTTATCTACATTATGTCATTACTGTCTATTTGTTCTTTCTTGCTTGTTTTCTGAATATTTTCCCTTCAATCGCCCTCACAATTTGACAGCATCAGAAGATACAAGCACCCCTCAGCCATTTCTGTGCAAAGTCCACCTTCCACCAAAGACCTAACTTAGTGACCAGAGTTTGCTGTTGAGTTCCGAGGACTCTCATGTGCTTCCTTTTACTTATTCTGCTGCAGGGGCAGCATCCTACAGCAGACGGTTTCAGACTGTGGCAGTGCTGTCGCAGCTGTTTAGGAGGCGAGTGTGCACAGGGAACTGGGGCAGGGGAGGCAGAACCAGCACAAGGATTTTTCCAGTGCCCACACCTGTGTCTTGCATTTTTCCAAGGGAAAGACATTCACTTCTCATCAGGCCTCTTCAGTGCCTTAAGACTGGCAACCTTTTGTGATGACAAGACACAGCTCTCGCAGCAGTCCATTCAAACCAAAAATGGAAAAAAAAATTTTCCATCACAGCTCTTTTTGCTGGGTACTGGAATGACCCAGACTACAAGTACAAAAGTGAAAGGCTCTTTTTCCCCTGTGCTAGTCAAATTAAACAAACACATGAGACTATCAAACATTTGGTGACCCAAATCACAATGACATTTTAGGGAAGTTTTCTGTGATTGAAATCCTTCCTGTTTTGCACATTATGTACGTACCAGATTGAAGGTTGTGCTTTTCCTAACATACATGTTTGCACATACAGAGTATATGTACATACTATCAAAAATATTTTCCTGCTCCTAAGAAAAGTTTACACAGATTCAGACTCAATAATTCATTCTGCAAAAATCACATTGACTAGAATTAACAAACACCAGGAAACCTGGCAACATCTCTATAGTTCATCTTTCATTCATTTTTTCTACTTGAAAACATGGATTTACAGTCCTCACTTTGCAGCAAAAATACAAAACACATTCAAAACATCATCTACCTGAAACTGAAATACTTTTTACAAGGTTTTAAAAAAAGCATAATCTCATTTATTACCCAAAATTATATTTTTTTTAAAAATCCCCTTAAAAGGCTATGAGGGACCCTGTAGTTACCAAACCAGCTAATTTCATAGGATCCCATTTTTTTCAATCAAAAGTTAATGGAAGTTGTCACTAGAAACATGTTCACAAACCTGAACTACACTCCCACAAATATTTCATACTTATCTGTGGGCTTGATGACACATTTAACATTTACTGATGCTGCAATTACATTTTATACAGATTGTAGCAAGAACCAGCAGGCTTTAAGCACAGCACTTCTCCCCTATCAATCCATCTAGATGAGTGGAAATGAACTGACTGGACCTGAGTGTAAAGTTAAGAGGTGGCCATTGTAATATTCTTGCTCTAAAGATATTTGTGTGAGTTGATAGCATAGTTCAACAATCTTTATTCCTTTCAACTTTCATCCTTGTTTAGTAGATACATCTCAACAGAACTGTTTAAGGAAAAGCGAAGCTTGCAATCGGATGCAGTAATAAATCACTCAGAACTGGCCAGCTCTCAGAGTAGTCAATTTTGTCCCTGGAGGAATAAAGTGTCTTCGCTGCATGTTCTGAGCTGTCTTGCTAGCAGTTACTGCATGCGAGTTAAATGGAAGTTCTCTGGCTCAGAAAGCTTCTGAGCAGCTTCCGAAAATAATACAGACTGTAGAAAATTCAGTAAGTTTCACTAAACCTGCTAGAAGAGAAATGCATTTTCAATCATCCTAATAATTGCTCAGATATACAGAGTTTAATTTTTACATGATCAGACTCAGTTCTTCTCATCACCTTTCTTCCATCTGTTATCACTAAAGTAACAATTGTTAGTACAGCATATCTATTCTAGATCTCCACAAAAATAGAAACAAGTTTTTCAATTAAGTAAATCCATTTAATAAAAGAAGTTTTGAGAAGTGTCTGTAATGTTAAACTAGAAGTACAGCTATTCCTTATGACACCAAGACCTAGCCTTCAAAAGCTTTTTGATTAATTACAAAGGCTTTGCCATTATTTAACAAGATCACCATCACCACCTGTCCATCATACTGCCACTGCCCTGATGTCTGAGCTGTTCCTCAGCTGGCTCTGTGTTTCCATGACACCAGCCACCAAACCCTGTCTTAAAAACAGGCTGCAAACTGCAGTGATCCAAAAGCCAACAGACAACCACCCAAAGATATCTGTAGAAATTCAGTATTTCAGTAGAAATACAAACCGGTCATCCTACCTGTCAGTCAGCATCTTCAAATTATAGGTAAGGGACAGTCACGTTTACCCGTGACTATAACTGAAAACTTGTTATCAATCATTCCATTTATTGTTTTTTCTACAATGCACATATATAAACACACAAACATACACTTACACACCCTTACCTCCCCATATGTACATTTGAAACACAACAAAACAGAACATATGCCAAATTCCCATTCACTGATTTCAAGTTGGACAGGAAATGTTCTTCTACATCAGTCATTTTCACTCACATGGAAATTATCTTCCTCTGCTACAACAATCATTATAATTTGTCACGGGAATAGAAAAAAATAATTCACTAGCATAGGCAAGGCAGCTTGTCAAGATGCTTTTCAAAATGAACCACAGAAATAATCAGAAAACAGTGAAATGTAATAAACCTCAACATAGTTTCTGTCTCTAAAACAAATATATTCCTGTTTGACACTACAAACACTAGAGGGAACAATGCCATCAGCTTGTTTGGACATAAACTGTCCCACTACAAAAGTCACCAGGCTCATCACACAGTTCAAGGTGGTGTTTCCAACATAATTCTTCACCCACCTGCATTTCTAGAAGTTGAAATTCCCCTGAAACAGTATATATAAATTGACAAATCTATTTAAGACCGACACTAATAAAGCACCACTGTAACTCAACACCATGCAACATACCATTCCTCTATTATTATTTTTTAAACAGATGCACAAATATAAAATACACTAAGTTTATGCAACTTACATTTGTAAATATTCTAGTTTTTTAGATACAGAAACACAGTGGCTTTACCTTGGTAGGAATCCGAGATGTTAAAAGAAATGCCCGACATGATGCCAACACCTATTGAAAAAAGAACAAAATTTATAAGAAATATTTATCAGGAATATTATTAAAGATTCTTTCCCAGGAAAATCCTGAAACCAGAGGGAGAAAGCCTCTAGTAGACCAAGTGTTGATTTCCTTTGCTGTCACACACTGAAGGAAGCAAAATTGGGCTCAGATCCATTACAGCACAGTGAAGAGACAGCTGCCATCTATCAGCCATGAACTAGTTAGTACAGCATCAAACTGAAGAAATTCATTCAATCAATCTCTCAAGAACAATTAAGAGCAAACTTAATGACATTTTAAAAATAACCAAGGATGAAGTCCTACCAGGAACATATGATGTACTTAAATACAAGAAAAATATGCAAGATAAACATGGATATTAGTAATAGAAGAGACCACAAGTGAACATTTTTGACACACATGGTGCAGTTGTAGAGTAACAATGAAAAGATTTTTTTTATTGATACCACCTGCATTTCTTCTCCAGCAAGGACAAAGGAAAAAACACAATTAGATTAGTGAGATAGTGACTCTGGGGAGAAAAGACAACAAACAAATATTTCAGAAATTACTGCCAGTTAAAAATATAATGACATATAAAAGTACCACTCCAATCTCCAGGAGCAGAGATTCTACGCCTTGCAACAGGATAACTTATTTTGCAAAACTAGAATATTGCTTTCTGATTTACTTTCCTACAGAATTAGCTACCGCTGGCTCCATCTTTTCCCAGACAAAAAACCTGAAACTTAATTGGAACTTCTGGATCAAATCCCACAGCACATGCAGAGCTTTTCACACAGCTGGGACCTCTTGAACTCAGTTCTGCTCGGCAAGTATCCATCTCCAGGTGAGCAGGCTGACCAAAACGTGTTCCTCACTCAGAGGGAGACCCAGCCTGAGAAGGCAACCCAGCTCCCAGCTCCAAATACCATTCAAATGCTTTGGAGATTGGATTTCAGCTTCAATATCTCACTTTGCTAAAACCTAAGAGCACGAATGCTGCTTTGTACTAGTGTTGGATCAGGGTGAAGTGATCAGACCTAGTGCTCTGGTTATCATGGCTGTAGAGCCAAAGCGTTGAGCAATAGTAACCATTGCCTTCTGTAAGGGACTCCTCTGTGAGGATCACACCCTCTTGCTCACAAGAAAAAAAGCTTTGCTATGAGTAAGAGCATCTCGCTTGCCTATCATCACACCCACAAACAAGCTGCCCAGCTCTGAAGAGGGGTAGGTGATCAGCCACCCTCCCCGCACCAGCACCACCAGCAAAATGCCTCCGGAGCAGTAGGCAGAGCAGCTGCAACAGCTTCTCCTGAGCTGCTGCTGGTCACCACACCTCAGCTGCAGAAGTGAGACAGTCAGGGGAAAGGGCAGCTTTTGAAGACCTGCTTTCTATGTTCATCTTCGAGGTACCAGCCTACCACACCAGTTCGTGTATTTGCCAATGCAGCAGGATGGCTGGTTACAGGAAAATTACGTCACAGTCCTGTTAGAAAACATTCACCTGCACATACGGCTTCCAGCTACTTTGTGAGTATCGACAGTGTCTCTTTACCGTGATTACAGTACATGTGAGCAATTCAAACAACAAAGGTAAATGCAAACCAGGTTGTATCTTTCCAAATGTTGGAAAAGGATGTTCCAGCAGAGCACATGTCAGTGTATCACCATGTGATAGCTGTACCAAGGCTCCCAAAGTGATCTTGCTAAAACCAACAAAGCTGAAGCACCCATTTACTTTAAGAAGATGCACGCACACACAGAGGAGAGGACTGCTGTAAGACAATACTCCTGCTCTGCTGGTAAAGAAAGGACTCCTGAGCAGTAAGATGGTACAAAGAAGCCTGATCACTCTAATCCAATAACACTGAGGTTTCTACAGTTTTTACAGGCAAGACTGTCACAAACACATAAGAGCATGATTTTTACATGAAGTCAACTGAAGACAAGGTCAACTATTACTGCAAAGTTAATGTCCCATCTTGACAACAGCAGAACTAGATTTTTTTTTTCCTTACAGTACCAGAACTGGCCCAGAGGAGGCTTGGAACTTATTCCAATTTTAGCTGCTAAAATCGATGGGTATGCGTTGTGACCTTTGACAGGATCAGCTTTAGTTTACCGATTATTTTATATTTTAAAAAAACAACTTTTCAAAATTTTATGTAACATCTGCATTCTAACATCTCATTTTTGTTCATGCTTGGAAACACTGTAGTCTCTACCCGAAAGCAACTCGAGACTTATTGGATAAGCTGCAAAGCATGAACAGTTTTCAGTGACCTCCTTCTCCTCGATAAGGCTGCAGTGCATAAACAAATAATGACTATTGAGATACCAGCTCACCCATGTCTCTGTAAATAGGGTTCTGCATAGCTGTAGTACTTGCAAGGGCAAGAAAACACATTGTAGACTACCTGGAGTTTTTAATTTAAATTTCATACAAAGAAATTAAAAAGCCAAAGTAGCCACCAGTTACTCTCTAGCGGTTCCCAAGCACCTTATGGAAAAGATTCTGCCACCATTATACTTATTTTGCACCCAGGGAACCCTGAGAACAGGAGAAAGAATGTCATGGCCAAAGTCACTTTGAAAGCCAGAGATGCAGAGGGGCAGACCCTCATTCAGGGACAACTCTGAACAAAGTGCTCCTTCACTCACAACCAACTCACGAGGAATGTCAGCTGGGCATGGTGTGTAACCTACCCTATCTTCTGATAAGAAAACAGTCATGTTCAGCTCAACAAGTCACAATCCCATTCCTCCGGAACCATTTTGTTTGGTCACAAGTGGTATTCAATCACTAATAAAGTTAAAAGATCCCATTAGAAGATAAACACATGCAGGGCAAACAAAGAGCTTCAGGAGTGGATTCACACTTTAACACACCTGTAAAGCAAAAGGTCTGCATGTGACTGATGTGAAGGCAGCAATCACATCCAGGTGAATTTTATACATGGTACATATCCCGACTGCTGCTGCATGGAAGGGACAGTAAAAGAGAATTATATTTAGTTTACAGTAGCTCCAGTCTGTCTTCCTACTCTGCCTTTTTTGATGCACAAAACAGGATTATAGTTTGAATATTGAATGACTCCTGCTCACACGCAGATGCCTGAGCTGATCATTTCTTAATGTTTTTATCACTCCAAATTCTATTACTCTCTCTATACTGCTCACAATGTATATGAAAGAAGTTAAAATTTGGAAACTCTGCAAATTATTTTTCCAGAGACTCATGACCTACAATGTTATCTTCCATTCACCAGAATAAATAATTTGCTTCAGTAAGTAAAATTAATTTGAACACAGATCCTCAGCAAGTATACCAACAAAACATAATTAAACAGACGCATTTCATGATTTATTGTCCAATCCTAGCCTTATTACACATTTTAGCACTGTAAATTAAATTAACAGGGCTGGACTGTGTTAAATCAGCCCCCTACCTGGCAGTCAGTCTTGGGAAGATCATTTCAGCAACACAATTCTGTGCTAACGGCATCTGTTTTGCCAGACCACACCAACTCAAGCCACCTCATCTATATTTGAAGTGGTTTCAAATTCACAAACAGAGGAAAAAAACCTTTTAAAAATCACTACTACCCTTTTCAAAATGCCTAGGAATAGAGTGTTCTGGAAAACACAGTGCACATACACGGCTTCATGATTAAATATAAAACCAAATTAAACCAGCCCAGCACTACATGAGCTCTGGGAAGTCGTGTTATGCTCACTCCACTCACTAGCACAGATGTTTTGAAACTTCCCTCCGCTGAAATTTCAAAAAAAGATGGATTAGCCAAATGTTTTCCTCTTTATTAAAATTGATTGACACACAAAAATATATATTAAAAAAGCTCCGTAATTTTTGGATCAACGGTCACAGTTCTATCTCTTAAAATACACTCTGATCACTTCCTTCCACCATAGTTTCTTTTCCTCCCAGCATTTGCCATCTTGTCAGCCTCAAACTGCTTCAGTCTCTTCCATCGCCACTTACTTGAGGAAAGAAGCATTCGCAACAGGCTTTCTTATTTACATATTCATCATTTGAACTCCAGAAGACAGTCACTTTTCTTTATACGCCTTGTAGTTATATCATCCATGTTTTTATCATTCTTCATTACCATTATTATCCCAAATATCATCTTTTATGTTTCCACACTTAGTTGCTTTATGATTTCTGTCATAACCTTTCCATTACTCCTCCTGATTCAATATCCAATGTACACATAACAACGCGAGTAAAGCAGCAGCACTAATACATATCTTGCTTTCTTAAAATACTGATGAATCAATACACGTTAGAGCATCCAGTCTGTCTCAGCCTCTGTAGGACTGACTGCTCATTTCCTGGGTTGCGTGTCTGATGCTGTAAACGCTCCATCCTGGAGCGACCAGAGTTCGATTCGATAAAAAGCCCCTCTCAGCACCATGTTACGAGATACTACAGCTGCTTTCGAGTGAGGCGGTGTCTGCTAAGAGCACTGAGCCTCCTTACACAAAGAGCCTAGCTGACACACTGGAGGTCTTTTTGGAGAGCCAATTAGCTCAGGCACAATACGAACATGTATGCTGCTCCGAAATGGTGGTATTATTTGGCATACCATGGGTTTCTCTGCAGAGTGCTGCCACTAGCAAAGTGGCTCAGTTCAGCCCAAGGTAAGGGCTTGCAGCACCACCACCTCCACCCACAGCCCTCTCAGTTGTCCAAGGCTGACTTTGACCCCGATCATCTGGTCCTGGCTACTTTAAAAGTGTCATCTATGGTAAAACCATTGACAAACCTTATTCACTTCTGTTCCAAACGCCTATTTATTTATCCACCAGCACTAAACTGGTCTTCTCTGCCTGGGGACAATCCTTCAGCAAAGAGTTAGTGCAATTCAGTTCTTGGCATTCACACACAAAAACCAGAATTTCTGCCTCCCCAGCCGACCTTAGCCAAGTCGAACACATTCCCAGGCTCGTCTAGTGCCTGCGCAGCCAGCCAAACACCTACGCACAACGCACCCCAGAGCAGACCCTCATCAGTAAGGGAAGCTGTTATTTGCATCAGTATGATTCCCTCCCGGCCCAAGACAGGGACAAGCTCTGCAGCACAAGTAACGACCTTGGCCATCCCCACAAAGGATTGCTCTGCTGCACGTTTTTCTATGATCATTCCTGAAGTCAACCACAGCTCCCTCAACAAGGTCTTTTTCTGGAGCCACGGACAGAAAGCCTGCCTGCCGGCTCTGTGTCCTGCCACTGGCACGCTGTGTGGGGTACAGGTTTTCCCTGCTCCTTCCTGCTGTCGCACTGCATTAAGAACTCAAGCCTGATCTGTCACAGACCACCAATTCCCATATTTTCTGGTTGACAAAGGATGGTATGGGGAACAGTTTTCATTTGAAATGGGTTTTTACAAAAAAGCGGGGTGAGATATCAGAATTGCTGGCAACGCATTTTCTGTGTTGAGAGGAGAGAAGCATCTTTCAAATGAATTTACTGAACAAGACAAGGGACACCACAAGATGGCACAACATCCAAATGTCCCTTTCTGTCTAAGAGAGGACCGTTTTAACAGAACTGCTTATTCAGCTATTGGAAAATTGTTCCAATATGCAGAGCAGCTTCTACTGCAGAAGTAACAGTGAACAAGCCCCCCCCCAGAAGACAGTTAAGTATCCTCATTTTAAAATTGACAGAAACTAAGGCACGGACAAACCAAGCCCTTTGCCTAAAACAAAAGGGCAAAATGAAGTAGCAAAGCCTGAAAGAGAAGCTTGGAGTAAATGGCTCCTAATTCTGGATTATGAGAGGAAACAACATAGCTTGGTTTATCAGCAGATCAAAACAAAATCTCCTGCTTAAACCAAATAAACCAAATTTGTTCGCTAGCTCCTCTAACAGCTGTACCAACACTACTGCTGT
Source organism: Syrrhaptes paradoxus (assembly GCA_013400615.1). Lineage (NCBI taxonomy): Eukaryota > Metazoa > Chordata > Aves > Pterocliformes > Pteroclidae > Syrrhaptes > Syrrhaptes paradoxus. The sequence goes on from VZTO01011104.1 coordinate 477,242, forward strand.
CGCCTTCAGGCAGTGCCCTAGCCCTGCAAACTGTTTTTGTAAAGGATGCATGAATCAAATAATGCTTCTTTAGCACCTGGAGCACAAATAAACATAAATACTTGCTATAACCCTGTCTGCAATGTAGAAATGACCCAGCTTCCCAGTAAAGGTGAGATTTCAGAAGATGCTGAGACACAGGTTCACCTTTGTCTGGACACCATCAATAGAAGCAACAGGATCCATGGGCACCCCAACTGCCAGCCCCTGCCACTTGAAGTAGCTTGTGATGTGGTCACCAATCAATTCCAAGATTTTACACATTTTACATTGTATCCCATCATTTCCATTAACCACAGAGCTGCTTGTGGAGGTGCAGCCATCTATTGCATACGAACACAGTGCTCCGTTGTTCCTCCAACCAGTCAGTCACGGAACAGATTTTCATGACATTGTGGGAAGTGTCCAACATAGAGCACTTAAGCCAAGGCAACCCCCTGCAGACTGCAAAGCTTCCTTGTCATTCCTCTCACCACCGCACAATTCCCAACAACAAAAAAACCATAGTGCTGTAAAGCACTAAATACCAGAAGACCTAACTACCGTGCCATTTAAACCTGGTCTGAGTCACAAAAACAGGAAACAGAGCAGCAGCATTTCACCAACACAAAATCCTCTCCGTGGCACTGACCACATACATTCCTTTGTAACTCATCAATGAGGCACATAACCCCAAAGGGGTTTTTCCTTCTCTGTACCTATGTTACACATAAATAGGTCACTAGCACATTTGCGCTAATACACCTTTATTTCAGATTTTTTTCCCCACTTTTGCTCTCCTCTGTATACAGCCACGACACAGATTCACTGCCTTGATTCAGGTTACGAAGTGCCACAGCAGGATACCTTCCCCACATACCAGACTTTTACAACGTTCTAGCCCCCAATACTCAGTTAAATAATAGGCTGAAAACATTCAGTCAACTTGTAATTCAAAAGGCCCTGGGCTCCAGCATTTTCCATGCAACAATTTTTTACGCTCTCACATCACTTCTCTCCATCATAAAAAGAGCATACAGGCACCCTTTAGAAAAACCCTCCTGCTACCTGTCCCTGGTGTTAAGAGTAAGAAACATCTGCACACCTCCCCTCTTCCTACACTGAGCCTTTTTCTGGGTTTCCGTACATCAGGAAAGACTGGAAGCATTTTGGTGTGCTGCGTATGATGCTGTTCCCATGCAGAAGCAGCTGGAAATAGATTCTGCTACTGCAGTGCTTTTATTCTTATCTTCTTCAATTTTATTCCTTAGAAATGCCAGATTAAACATTTCACAATGTTCCTTAGTGACGGGGTTGCTCTCTTTGTAAGTGTGTCACATGCAAGCATAATGCAGAATTTTAAAGACCAGGAAACAAAACAAAAACTTCAGGGACAGAGAAAATATAACTTGATCCATAATGTAAGTGTTCTATATTAAACTCTTCTACAGCCACTCATATTTGCTTTTAGTTATCAACAATTAAATGAAGAATCAATTAGTAAAGTGCAATGCACTTAGCTCCACTTAATATTAAAATAAAATAAATAAGCAGAGTAAAATGACTTTCCACAGTACCCACTGCCACAAACCACAGTTTCAATAGCATAGGCCTTGGACAGCCCCGAGAGCTAAGGGACAGAGAAAGATCATCAGCTTAATAAATCTATAGAATTAAGCCTTTTTTGTCCTCTCCATAGCATATACAAATTGAAACACAAAACCAACTCAATGGGTGGAGAGTTACGAAAAGCTCCAAGCCAAGGCAGCTGTTTCCCACATAAACCACTGTTACAGGTGCAAGACAAAATCCTCTTCCACATTAGGTCCTGAGGGGCTTACTCAAGATCTACTCCTCCACATCACTTCAGGAGCCCCACTGCGGTCCTCAGGTGCACTCTGATTTCCTTTTCCTCCTTTTGCCTCCCTACAGAACCCTTTTTCCATCTCTATCACCTGTAAAATACAAAGTACCCTCTGGAACTAACACGACTGTGACAGACACTCCATCCTCAATCACCTGAATTACGCTGCAAGTCTTCATCTTTTTATATTTCGATATCTTAAGACCATCAATCTTTCAAGAGAGGAATGGTGCTTAAGTGATGGAACCAGCCACTTGGTTGTTCAAAACCACTATACTGCCAGTCCCCAAACTCGGATTTTTTTATCATGCTGTTTTACATTTTATAAGATGATCTCTTTTACAGCCATCTTATTTCTAGTGTATCACGTTTCCCCTCTGCTAAAGTAATCTTTTCTTTTGGAGCTTTAAAACACCTTCCAGAAATGGGAAGAATAGAAGAAACGACTCCCCTTCCCCTGCGCACGCAACGGGCAGTGAAAGGGAGGGTCCTTGAGCATGGAGCTCTCCCATAGCTCCCATGCTTCATTATTTAACTGGTGGGAGCTTAATTGCTCTGTTGGCTTAACCAGTGTTGACCACCCACCCACCAGCTTAGTTGATGAGTAGCTAGCATCTCCTGGGGAAAACACACAAAAGCTTCTCTGTCAGGCACTTTGCTCCTACAGCCTGGGCAGCCAAATGACTGGGGTGTGAACAATGTCCCCACTCCCCCGCCATGCAGGTGCGTGTTGCTGGGTCGATTTCTCTCTTACGAAATTCTGTACCAGATGATAAATCCCAGCTCACCTTCCCTCCCCTTGCTCTGGCTCTGTATCTAGGGCAGGGAGAGCTGCAAGCAGGAAACCTGGAAGCGAGGCCAGCTCCAGGCAGTGACACAGCTATTGCATCTGGCTTCCCCTTAGAGGGAAATTCAGGAATTGCCACATTCCAGGAAAGCAATTTTGCCTCCGTCATCCTGCAAAAAAAATACTTGCAGTTTCACCCCACTCCCACATCTGCCTAAGATGTGTAAATGCATGCACTGGGCAAAAAAACACGAAGTAACCACTGATGGAGGGTTATTATTCTTTGCGCTGATTTTTAAAAGTCATGTGGTGTCAATTATCTAATTAAAAATAAACATGCTCCTGTCCAATATAAAAGCTATTTTAATACTTTCTGGTTTTGTGAAAATCCTTATTTATCACACTAATTTTGCTGGTGTGTTACTCGTACAGCTTCTTACACAGTACATTAAAACCTCACAAAATGCACGTAACAACAAAATATCCCTATTTATCTGAGAAGAATGTCAATTTCTAACAGCCAAATGGAAATTAAACTTTAAAAAATGTCAGAAACCATGCTAAAAAAAATGGAAATTACAATCCACTGAATATAAAACCAACACATAATACTGCTCTTCAAAATTAGGAGTTAAGTATAGTAACTGTTATATTTATTACCCAACACAAAGTAGACAGTCAGCTCCTAGCTATACAGAAGATTCCAGGGGTTCGTAAACTACCTTTGCCTCCAAAAAACTGGAAAAAAAGTCAGCTTGCTTCCCCAAAAAGATTCTGACGCAAAAGTCCTCCAAGTCAAACTGTTTCTCGGGACAATTTCGTGAGTGAATTTTGGTTTTGCAAGCACTGAGCCACACAACCTTCTCCTCCTCCTCAAGGTTCACAATTTACGATCTGACCCCGGTTGTAATGATCATGCCACTATAAACACATGCTGAACAAATCACAGCTGTCTGGAAATACTGGCAGCAGTAATGCTCCCTCCAAAGGGGTCCAAGCCTGTAGACCACAGGCTTCCAGAAGCCCTGCATAGGGCCAGTACTGCAACAACCTGGTGGGGCCACCACAAATGGAAAGGATCAGCAACCTTGAAAAGGAAGGTCAACAAGTGGAGATGTGATGTAAAACAGAACCAGACAGATGACTCTCATAATCGGGGTATCAGTCCTGGGGAGGGGAATATGAGGTGGATACTTCCCTGCAATCAAACTGGAAAGAGGTTTTAATGCAAAGAAAAACACTACGGAAGTGACAAATGTCAAGGTAATCCAGTTTCCAGGACTAACACATGAATTTTTCCTCAGTCTTTGCCATTTTTTTGCTTCCAGAAGGCTGCATTACCAGTCCAAAGACTATAACATCCCATACAAACATTCACCATTGAGGACAGTGATTTTTCTTTATACCGTCTGAAGTTGCTACTTGTTGGCAACACGCAGATATTGAAGAACAACTTAGATGAAGAAAAAAATGGGCTGAGGCTGACCAACCTCTTCAATTGTGGCTCTGAAAGACTTGTTCTATGCAGAAACAAGAAAGGTTGCACTTAGACACACAAAAGTCAAATGCTTGCCTGGGCTGCTCTGCTGCCCACAAATGATAACTGTTCTGCTCACACTCAGTAAGCCAAAATGATGGAGACATGCTACGCTTCCTGATGTGCCACTCGCACAAGCCATGTTTGACCCTGGCCTCCGAGTTCATGTATACCTAGAGCAGATGTACAGCATCCTCTTCAGAGTCATGGTTTCATCTGGACCACCACAGGTCTGTAAATCCAGGAGAAATGCACCTAACCTTCAACATTTCACCCAGTTTTGTTTTTTGTCTGTTTTTGTTGTTAACCCCCCCAGTGGAAACAGATACAGTGACCAGGGAAACCTAAATGTACACAGGCTGCAGAGACCAAGGATAGGCGTTCACAAAAGGGTTAATCTGTGCCAAGTCAAGCTATGCTGATTTAAAAGCTGTGAACACCTGACACTTACTAGGGACTGAGCTCTCTCCTGAAGATAAGTTTACCATGGGCTAAATTTGTCACCCTTCATATGCCTACATTTTAATTCTCTTGTTATCAAATACACAGCCTGCCCTTTTGTCTGCAGCTGCTTCAGTGATATCTGCACCAGCTTTCCGCCTGGAGGTTTGCCCCTCTGCTCCTGGGCCCATAGCTTGAGAAGCTCATAACTGGCGGATCTGGGACACTAAATTCTTACGGAAAAGTCAGGAAGCCTCTAAAACCAACAACAAAGACAAGAAAACTACAAGAAAACATCTCAGCCAGGGATGTATGTCTGTGTAACGAATGAAGAACAGTGACAACATAAAATTGTATGAAAATGTTTCTTTCCAGGCCACTTTTACCATGGAATATATTCTAATCTACTCTGTTGATTTTATAAGCTTATCCCTTTCCAGCAGCAAACATGAAGACTTCTGCAGAACCCCAGAACCTTTAAACAAGTCAGTGCTGTTCTATTCCAAATTATTAGTTCAATATAACATCCCTTGCAATGCATATACTCTTGTGATTTATCTCCCTTAGTCCTGCTTTTGTAATAGAGTATTAATTCAAGTATTGTTTTGTTTCATTGTAATAAATAAATGCAGAGACTATAAATACAAAGCAACCAACAATTTAAAAGAAACAACAAAACCATACTGTTTTCTTTTGTGTTTAATTTGCTAATTCCTAGAAAAGAAAGAAATCTTTTGGAACTACAAACAAATCAGGCTCTCTGGAAACTATGAAGGAAAAGATAAGACATAAAAGCTAATGTCTTTTAAAAAAACAAACAAAAAAATGACAGTTAATGCTATCTGACTAGTCCATAGAACTGTACATTTTTGGTATAGCTTCAGAAGTAAATGTTGTTACCCTTTTGTTTGTCCTAGACAGCAAATCTATATAATACACCCAAAATTCTGGAGTCAGACAGTCATCTCTGCCTTATCCCAGTTATTCAGTAAAGCAAATAGTGGGGGGAGAAAGAGGGTGCAATAGCTACACACAATTTGGGATACTAAAGAAAAAAACAGCAAGTTTTACAACAATCATACAAATACATGGTGCCTTTTTTCCTAAACGCATAGTCATGTGGAAGTATCTGAAGATGATCCACCAGCACTAGAAGCAGGATTCACCTCCTCTTTCTTCCTTGTTTATGCATATGAACTGCTCTCTTCCAAGATCTGACTACATCCACCAAACCACTGATAGGCAGCAGGAAATCTAAATCACCCAATTCAAGATGAAACATTTCTCAATTAAAAAAAAAAAGGAACTAAATTAATACCCTGTAATAATACATAAAACTGTCTGCAGCACAAAGAGCACTGCATCAGCCTCGGCACCCCGTGCTGTAGGTCACACACGAAGCAGGAAAGAAAGCGAGGGGAATCAATCAGAAGTGGAAAGCCTCTGTACACATGCCAGAAAACAGTCTAGGATTCAGCCGCATACTACAGCTCAATCCAGCAGAACCACAGGGTACCCCTGAGAGGCCGAGTCCATGCTTCCCCCAATCCTACCATGCTGCATGGCACTTGTGATGCCACCCAGCTGCTTGGGTCACACATCCAGGTGGGGAGCTAACACATGCACACACCCCGAATCAGTTCCCCAGCACCCAACGCAGGCGTGCATGCCCATGCCCACGCTGACCACCCAGCCAGGGGAGTGGTAACCTCTGCCAAAGGGGCAGGTGGCAAACAGAAATGGAAACTTCCTAAAACTGGCATAGCTGGCTCAGCCAGAACTTGCTGACCATATCATGTTGGAAGAGCAGCCTTCCCTCAGAGCTGGACAAGTTCCATTATTTTAATTGCCATCCTTTTGCTTTTTGTAAACAGGAGAAACCCCCAAAGAGGGAAGAGAACCCTAGCCTAACTTTTTTTTTGTAAAGAAACAGATATAAGATGGGTATTATTATTGCACGAAAGAGCAGAAGAGGGAGGGCAATGCAATTAAGCATCTAAACAAGCCAGTGATGCACCACAGCTGGATGACTTTGAGTCATTCTGTGATTTCGCTATACAGACTGAGCCCTGGCAGCCCTCCACTCCAGTAATCACCACCTGGCAGCTCATCTCCAAGCATCCTACCAGACACAGAAGCCTCATTTGGAGATGCCTCTGCTGATAAACCTGGCAAAGCAGCAAAATTAGAAAAAGGCAGCAGCACAGGCAAGGTGGAGGTCTCTGAAGGAGAAACAGATGCTGGAAGCCAGTACGGCAGATCACAGGGGCACCGAGCAGCACACTAACAATCCCACACATGAGGGTTCATGTATTTATTTAACCATTACACTAGAACAATCAATTGCCATTTGGGCTGATTAACCTTCAATAAATAACAATTGTCTTAAAAGTCACCACTTCCTACAACGGATGAAAGACAAAAATGTTAGGTAAATTTGCACTCAACATTTCAGAAGCACCAGACCAAAATCCAGCTCTCCTGACACTGTGCTAGCATCCATTCTTTAATAGCTAACAGTCTCTCATCCTCATTTATCAGGGACCCGTCGAGAGTATATGTATCCTGAGCTCCGAATTTCAGTTCAAGAGTTAACTTGCACATGGAAGCGAATACTTGTCCTGTTGCCCACTCTTGGGAAAAAGGAAGCAAGTCAGACACATTGCATAAATGCTCATCCGAGCAGTCAAAGAGCTTGAACAGTAACTGGAAGACCAATATCACTGCCTCAAATAGGTGCAAAAAATACACAGTGAAAAGCCCATTAACAGGATAGATGAGGATACAGACATTCAACTCCTCTCACTGTCAGGGCTTCTACACAGTTCAGAACAATTTAGTGCAGGATCCAAAGAAAATGTCCTCCCTTGCGTATTGATGCTAATTCACAGAATTAAAAAAGCAAAATTAGAAAACTGAACAAATAAATTAGTTGACTGCTAAATCAGCTCCCAGTTTGGGCAAATTAACCGGACAGCACGCTTCATTCATATGCCCTTCCATAAAGCATGTCATTTTTGGTCAGGCTGGCTGTAATTCCGGGACGCCTGCTATCTACAGACACACAAGTGGTTTCCAAAAAACCCTTTCAGCTTTCATTTAGCTACCACATTAGCCAAGATAAGTACGTTCATACTTAGGGCAGTTTTCTAAAAGGTTCATGCTGGCTTTTTAAAAAATAAACCATAATAAAAAAAAAAACCTTATGCTTGACTATGCTCACATAAAGTTTGTTTTGCTTGCAAATTAAAAAGCAGAGGTCACCTACACAGTAACCTCCACAGGACCATGGAAGAAGATATTTTGTCTACTTAGAGTAAATAAAAAGGGAAAAATATGAAAACATGAAACCTGGTAGTCCTCTTATTTCTAAAATAATCAGCAATTAAACAGAGAAAAACAAAGATTTTTTTTTTTTCCAGTTTGTTTTTTTTCCTGCACAAAATCTTAAACAATATGCAATAGAGTACCTTAAGTTAGTCACAGCATTTAACACTGCTGTAGCTATATTTATGTTTGCTTTCCAACGAGAGCAACATAACAACATACAGCATCCATCCCAGAACTGTACACAGTAATAAGATTTCCTTTTAAAAAAGAATTTTCCTTTTCAAAGTCCTAAATAAACCAAAGACACACGAAGAAAACAACTGACTCTTGAATTCAGAAAAATACCCTAATAAATTACAACATAAAACTAGACTTTTTAATACTCAACATTCTCCAGGGTGTCTTTTTTATACATTCACAAAGCACCACTTAGGAATTCAATAAAAATAGCAAAGGCGGCCACAGTATCACTGTTCAGAGTCTGCACGTTTCAGCTGCACTCCAGCCCTTGTCAGTCCATCCCTCCAACCTCCCAAGCTCATCGCTGGGTCCTTGCCTGCTCCTGCTCAGACCCGCAGCCCCCTGTCCTCTCTCCCGGGACTCTGTACCCAAGTCTTCACCCCCTGGAAGGCTGTGGACACACTAAACCAAGTGGCTAACCAGCCTTCCCCAATAAATATCGAATCAGTAGAAAAAAGAATGAAAGGAACACGGGTTTGAAACAACAAACATATACTACAAACCCCACTTACCTAAGTGCCTATCAAACTCCTGTGCTGGAGACCCAGGAGAAACCCTGCCTCCTTCATACTCTCTCAACACCTTTCCTGAAACAAAGGCCCAAACCCTTCAGAAAGGATTTTTTTAACTGTTCATAACTCTTTGTCTCACTGACCCATACTACTGCCAGACAAACATGTTTTGTAACCTGACTGAAGCTCAGAGCACTTTCAACAGCTAAAAGCTCAGGAATGGTCTATTAACCACCTTTGAGACACCTCCACAAAGTATCTTATTTCAGGCTATTGTTTTGCTCCCTGCTTTTCCAACAGCTTGTTGTTATTACAGCACATTTACCGGTAATGCCTCAGCAGGTAACAACACAAGGTAAGCAAACCTCCCTGCTGAATGAATAGGGCATTTTCTTACTTAATTACACAGCAGCTGTACACCAACACATGTATTAAAAGACCCAACTCCGGAGAGCAGCCTTGTGTAAATACACCAGAAATACACAAATACACTACTCACTGAACAAACTGCACATGCATAATATGAATGGTAGTATACCTAATGAAGAGCAAAGATGGAAACTGCAAGGTTTTCATGGTTGGTTCATGAGATAAGCCATGCCCTGAGGTAACAGCCTCTACCACATACAGTAAGGCTGCATTACCAGATTATTTCAATAATTTATATTTTTCCTCCTAAAATATATAAATAAAAACACACTAGCTGTAATATCTAGGATGCTAAGCATAAATGAAACAAGACAGATAATTATATTACTGTTCATCATTGTAAAGGAGTTAAAAATTCAGCAGTGAGCAGACACCCAGGTAAATTAAACAGTTAAAGAACAACTTCAGGAATTAATCCTCTGCTCTCTAGGCAGCTGCCAGACTGCAATGATGAGCAATTTATCTTCCGCCTACAACACTGTCAGCAGACAAGCAGAGTCACTGGAGAAGCCAGCTGCAATCCACACCCTTCACAATATCAAAGCCATGTCTCTGAGGAAGGAGAAAGACACCAGGCCACCTAGTCCTTTGCCCAGCTGCCTCAAGAACAGTGAAATACTCGTACTCCAGAAGCCAAGTAACTTCCATCCTTTTGCTTGTTTGATGCCTGCTTCCTGACCAAAGACGAGCCCACAATAGAATCATAGAATCATAGAATGGTTTGGGTTGGAAGGGACCTTAAAGATCATCAAGTTCCAACCCCCCTGCCATGGGCAGGGACACCCTCCACTAGCCCAGGTTGCTCAAAGCCTCATCCAGCCTGGCCTTGAACACCTCCAGGGATGGGGCATCCACAGCTTCTCTGGGCAACCTGTTCCAGTGTCTCACCACCCTCACAGTGAAAAATTTCTTCTTAATGTCTAGTCTAAATTTACCCTCTTTCAGCTTATACCCGTTACCCCTTGTTCTCCCACTGCACTCCCTGATAGAGAAGCCTCCCCATCTACTACATCATCCTGAGCCTAACACTCCCTCCAACACAGGAAGAAACAACTTCAGACCTGCGGGCAGGCAAGGCAACTCGAACCAATGACTGGCACTGCCAACTGCACACAATCAGAAGTGTTTCACCTGGAAGAGCAGGTGAGAACAGTGCTTTCCTCCCACATCCACAGCTAGAGTAAACGCTGCCTTCCCTTTCCTTACCGACAGAGAAATAGGTCTTCTTATTTTAAAAATACCTGTAATTTCATGAGGCTGAGCCGCTCTCAGGTTAGCTTGCAGTGAAGGCAATGCCCTTTCATTTTACCTTAAATGCAAGAAGTCAGAAAGCACACAGACACTAATTAATGGTACAGATCCCGAGCTAGCCTGCTGAAGACACCGAACACCTCACTCACCCCACAAGAATGTACAACAGAGCAGCGTGGAGGCAATAGCGGTCTGCAGGTTTTGCAAATCCTGGTACCGTGGGAAACGAGAGAGCAGGCTGAGTCAGGGCACTCCTGATCAGCTCATTTCATAACACCATGCCTCATTAAATCATAACCATCAATTGTCTCCTCTATCTGTAACCTAGTACCAAGGTCACAGTTCTCTGTCACTACTGACTCCAGAGGAGGTCAAAGACACCAGCAAAATAAACTTATGAACCACTTGGTCATCTTTTATGAGTAAATCCACAACAGCAACCAGAGTCCATCCCCACAATAACTAACGGTGCCTGAACTCCAGATGTTGCCCACAGAACCACTGCATCCAATTTACCTTTAGAAGCACTACTGGCATGCTTTTGAGCCATGACTCACTGCCTAAAATATAAAGAATTCTTCTCGTACCCTTAGGAACAACAAAACACTTCTAGTTGGTGGCCATGAGTCATGGGTATTTGAAGTTTTGTCTGAAATGAGGCACCTGGTAAAACTGAAAACTTCAGGAATGGGCTTGTTTTAAAGGTGTTTGCCTTGGGTCAAGTATTAACTTCACAATTTTCAACAGCAACATTTACATTTGCTAAACAAGGATATTAAACGGTAAGTGCCTCTACGAACTATATTATCATCAGAATGTTTCACCTCTTTGTTTTTTGCCACTGTACATTACAGAATGCAAAACTTATCTCAAAAACTTTAAGACTTTTAGAAAACCTCACTCTTCAACAGGGCAGCTATAAAATCTCCTTCCTACAAAGAGAGCCCCAGTGTTCCAGACAGCACCATCTCTCCAGCTGGATGTGCTTCCAATAGTCTGACATTAAATACACATTTCAATTTTTTCATCCACTCTTTTTTGCTGAACTGTCATGATTTCTCTCAGTTCTATGTAAAAATATATAAACAGCAATGGAGATTTGCAATACCAAACAAGAACAGGGGAACCACTGGGAAAAACAAACAAAAAAAAAACCTGAAAAAACAAAGCAGTAATTTACTGCTGGACAGCATTTTGCCTTTGTTTAGACTCTTTAACCAATATCAGAAGTACTGATGCTTATCATTATTGCCTTTCAGGAACAAAACAAACAAAAAAAATGCTGCTTGCTTTAATAAAGACATGTTATACTGAAAATTTGCTACTGATTGTGGGTGTTTCCACTTAAAGTAATTCCTAGTTGAGTCCTACAGTAATTTCTCTGTCCACAAATCTAACTCAGCAAAAAGGTGGAACCATCAACAAACACGTAATGACTGCTAAGAACTCACCTATAATTCTACACTGCTGTTTTTGCTTCTAAACCTGACTCCGACAAGGCTCTTCCCCACTATGGAAAACCCGTTTTAACAACAGAAACGTCACACTGATGCAGCGTGGAACCTTGATGACTTCTGAGTTTACAGACACCAGCATTTCCCTTCCTTGCTCTGCTCTGAAGCTGCTTCCCTTGCAGACACAGCACACAGGTGGAGGAAGGGAATCCCCTTTCCTATGGCCCTAAGTAGCAAGCAGGAGAATGAGATGAAAGCCAACAGTAAAGAAATAACTGCACCACATACTGCAAGAATGAAGGAAGACGGGAAAAATGGGAGAGCACAAATTATCCCAAGGAACATTAAAAAAGAGCCACCCACCAAACAAAATGCAAACATTAATTGAAGTGTAACTCACGGAGCGTGGCTGCGAACTGTAAGACAAAACCATCTTTCAAACAGAGACATCACCAGCTGTTTTATGGTGCTCGGACTCTGCTCACAAAGCAGTTCTGGCTGCATGCAGCCAGGTACCAGTGTTTCCCATTTCCAGACTCGCATGCTGCTGCTTTCCAATTCTTACCTTCAGTCAGTGAGCCCGACTGGCCATCTTCCAGCTATCCTGTAGCCACCAGCAACCTGGCTCACCGAGGAATTATTTTTTAAATTGTGGACATATTTCATTTAGGAGGAAAAATATTTACTTCCAGCAACGCTGAAAAAAATTGCACATGTAGAAAAGTAACACCTGCAGGTACGAAGCTGAACAAAACCAGCTTGCAATGGCCTGCAAAACAACTCCCTATGTCATGCTAACCAGGTCTGGGAAAACAACCCATTATTTTTGTGAATGATCCACCTGCGATAGCTTAACCAGGTTCAGTAACTGTTTAACCAGACATTTGGTCAGCTTCTGCAACTCCTTGAACACTTGATGCTCCCTCTCTGGCTCCCATCGATGACTTCAACACGTAACCGGTTTGTCTCACCAAGATGCCAGTTCAAGCGTATATCATAGCAGGGTACACGAGCTTCCTAAGTTGCTGGGGAGAGGCAGGGAATCAATGTACAAAGGTCTCATATAATGACAACAGCCTGTTCTGTACAGAAAACAAAGCAGCAACTCACTTCAAGTATACTCCAAATGCAGCTCTCCAACATATACTCCTTTTTGGCATTTTGATTTGGATTAAAATGTATTTTCATGTGTCTTCTGAAGACAGCACTTTGAATTATAACAAGCAGAATCAAAAGGATACCCAGTAAAATGCCCTTTGTGCTATCTTTTAAGTACAAAATACCAAAAGTAAAAAAAACTCAAGCACTGAGCTCATATTGCAAAACAAACATGAAGTTAGCTCTTATACAAAGCATCACTGTTCATCATTTGTATTCTATTCTCATCTTCCCACTCTGAGAGTTTGTCACAGAAAAAATTAAAAAAAAAAAAATCGCAGTGGATCTTACCACCTACTGAAAGCAAGGAAACCTCTGACAACTGTGTGTGCCCTAGTACAGCTCTTGCTTTCTAGGTACACATAGGAAACTGAATTAAGCCTTCCCAGAGGCTTTCATGTAAGGGACAGCTTTTTCCACAGACCACCACCTCTCTTAGCATGAAAGGCTGCCCAAGCAGCTGAGCACTTCTTTCTGAACTACACGCCCGGGGCCAGCAAGGAGCTACTGATACTGTATGAAAGCACAGGCAAGCTGAACTCTTCCCATACATGCCTGCAACCCAGCAAATTTACCTGGAAGCTGTGGCCTTCTGTCAGCAGTGCCAATGAGATTTAAAAGAAAAATAAGGAATAAAAAAAAAAAAGAAAAAAAAAAAAAAAAAAAAAAAAAAAAAAAAAAAAAAAAGAAAAAACTTAACTCCTGGCTCCACAAGATGGTAGTTTGGACACTGCCATCACAAAAAATCAGACCTACAGGAAGTATGCTAAGGATGCCAGCCAGTTCATCATGAATAGGGCAGCATGGTGCAGAACACCTTGGTCCTTCTGACTCTGAAGCTGTACTTTGGGCATACCACCACAAAAAGCATCACCTACTATACATGTTAACAACCCTAACTATTTTGTAATGAAAACAGCACTATTTTGAGGGGATCTTAGCCATCCTCAGTGTGGAATGCCACCCAGGTGTGTCAGTGTTCAGAAGGAGGAGAAATCCAGCAGCATTAACCTAACCCGAGTTCTGCAAGAAGACCTAGGCAGTTATTTTCTCCTGCAGACCACGCTCGCTGAGAAGTTACACTGGCAGGCTGGAAAGATAGTGGAGGACAGCTGAGGGAGAAAGAGAGGGAAGCCAGACCCATCAAACTTCTTGGCTGGGGCTTGCAGCCAGAATCGCACCCTGGACTCCAGCCTCCTGCAGAACACCGGTAGCCTTTGCTCTGGAGTACTTCAGACTGGACACACAAGTATGCAGGCTTCTGTCTCTGCAGGAAAACTCATACAGAGGAACATCCTGTGAATAGACACTGTATTTCATTGTGCAATACTTGTGCAGACGTGTTTTTAATGAAGGTATCCATCATCCTAAAAAAGAATGCGGAAATATCAACATCTGAGAGGAAAGCGAGGTGGGAGAACAACCCAATACTCACAACTATAATGAAAAAATATTAATCCTACAGCTAGGCTATAGGTCTTGAAGAAAGAAAATACAAATCATATTTTCCTTTCATACAGTAAAAGCACTTGGATAAATATAGTTCAGATAAGCAAGTTTCCCCAGTAAATCAAAGGTAGAAAATACGACACCCAAGGCCCAGAACATCATGGCCTCTCCTCTGTGTCCTCTTTTTGCACTCTCCCATTTCCATTTAACATCTCTGTACTTTGCATACCTAGAAAAAAAAAGCCACAAAACACAAATTGCTGTCCCTTATCTTTGAGAATGCTTTTATAAAAGTTATATCAAGCTCTTTAGCTTACCAGGCACACAGAATTAAAACATACCCAGAATCAACCACAGTTCTTTAAATGTGTTATTTTAAGCTTGTCTACATCAGAACACAGCACTGACAGCTATCTCTGCAGCGTATACTTCAAATGACAAAAAGAGAAAGATTGTCTTTATGTGTCACAGGGCGCACAGATTTGTCACTTGTGACATTCACTGGGGTGAAGGGCAAAGGGGTTTCTGATGCCCAGGCACTATCCTTTCAACTTGACATGCTTGATTCATGCATCAGTCTCTCCAGGTGCCTCGAGTCTGAAAAGATGGAAAGACCCCGGATACACATCCTCACTTTTTCCAACTGCTCTAAATTTATCATCCCAGTGAAGTCGCTATTCCCTCCTTCCCCAAAATAAAGGCAGCACTGAAAAAGAACACACAAAAATCAACCAATCTGGCCCATGAAACACGAGCTACATTCACAAGGTAAAAATAGAAAGCTTTCATCTTCCATTATCAGACACTCTACCGCGCAGCGGAGAAAGCTAAAGCTTGAGGCAACAGTAGGCTTCAAATACTCCTCAAAATGTGAGCAGGGCTTTCCTTTTCTGCTCCGTGAAAGGCTAAGAGAAGTTGGCTTGGAAATGACAGAAAACATTAGAGTCAAACAAGCCTCTCTGACAGCAATCCAAACAGAAGGGCCTAGGGACAGGCAGTTGTTTAAGCAATAGCATCATCCCTGCTCCATGAATTCTCCTGTTCGCAACAGCCCTTGCCTCCTCTCACTTCTGCCAATTCTAAAACTCTACATTTTTAAATCTTAAATTCTAAAATTGTAACGTTTTTAAGATTCAGTCCTAGCTCTCAGAGGAATTTAGGAGAAAAAAGGAAGAGGAAAACATCATTGCTAGAGAGTTGATGCTTCATGAGCTTCAAAAAATCTTCCTGGCTTGAAGCCCTCTGGCCTCCCTCTGAGAACAGCCGCCAGAATTTAATGGGTTTATCTGTTCTCTAGGGTTTGGAGAGGGCAGATGGAAGGGAAAGAGGACCTGGAGAAAAGGAGAAACACTCTGTACTGCTCCTCTGTCAAGGTGTGTCAAGTTCTTCCAGGGGTCCCTTCAGCCTCCATCTTTACATTCTCACAACAGATTATGTAGCCATCTGCTGAGCTTCAATTTTTTAAAATGTTCTTATTTTAAGAGAAGTCATCAGTGAAAGAACCACTACACCAAGTCACAACCCTTCTTCAAATACACTTTTTCTGTGGTGGCTTTATCTTCTGACATGTTCTTGCCCACGCTGTAGTTCCCTGGTGAACCAGAGACAAGCTGCGCTCGCTCACCTCACTAGCTGGGAAAATGCTGTTTATGAATCTGAACGGAATATGCCATGAACTGGAAACAGCACAGACCATGTAAACTTAGGAAGTCAGTCAGTCTGGCTTGTTCTGTCACTCACATGTAACCCACTCCTAGCTTTTTTACACACATTCAGAGAGCATCTTTTGGGGTCTATCATCTATTGGGTAATATCACATTTCATTACCCAGCCATGTGTTTTTCTGCCTCTTTTGTCCTTGCAGAACCCTAAGAGGTGGCAGAGAAAGTGCTTCCGTTTTTTATTGACAGAGTTCAACACAACAGCAGTGCAAGCACAGCCCTCCTCCTAGGCAAAAGGAGGAGGTGCCTGGAAGGGTTGCCTGGTGGATGGTACATCACTGAACGACAGGGTGAGCACTGGAAAGAGGAATTACTGCTGCTCCCACTCAGTGTGAACAAGCACACAGAGAAGTGCAGAGGAAGAGTGGGAGAAATATTCCCTTGAGGTGGAAAAAGAAATCAAGACACAGTTCTAGACTTTTCAACGGCATCACTATCCTTACTTTTAAACAATGACATGAAAATTTCACTTAGGCATCCCACAACACTTGTGCAGAGCATCTGACATCAATATGCCCTACAGGCAACTTTCAGCACTCTCCAAATGGAATTAACTTTCTTATTTTACAGCCAGGAATATGTAAGATGCCTATGAGGCAGAGAACATGAAAACAGCAGCAAAACTCAGAGAGCTGAATCCACTCAAAACTAGAAAAACCTCAGTAATCACCATCTATGGATTCTTAAAGAATTGGCAAATCAAATTACAGCGCTAGGTGCAAGGACTTTAATAATAAAACTACTAAGTATAGGTTAGTATATGATCTGAAAATGTTCAAACATAATAACTAGATTAAAAAAAAAAAAAGCAGAGGAAGTGGCAAACAAAAACAAGTCATCCAGGCAACTAGTGCTCATAAAAATCACCTAAGTAGAAACATATGGCGTTGTAACACATTGTAAAGGGAGGCACAATTAAAGAGGCTGAAGGAAAACAGAATAAAACACATCAGTTTGCCAGCATCAGAAAGACAAATCACATCAGACCAACACGACTTTTTCAACATAGCCCATTTTCTAGATGAAAGAAATACATTACCTGTAATACAGCTGCACACCCTACAGCATGCAACGGTATTGCTTAGGACACTTAAAGTGGGAATTAAGAACTCAAAAGAGTGTAGAAAACTTGCTATGAGGGACAAAATGAGGGTTACACAAAGACCAGACTACTATACAAGTCAACATTTCACATAGCACACGAAGACAAAAATCCTCAGCATTAAGTCTAATGGCCTCATCAATAATAGTCAAGGGGAAAGGCAGCTACTTGCGTGCCAGGACACCGGGAAGAGCTCAGCGTATTTGCATTTTGAGGGTACTGTAAGTGTCCCTCGTACTTATTCAGTAAAACCTGAAAAGAAGAGCTACATAAATTTACAAGGAGTTTAACTGCTACAGGTATGGCCAAACTGACTGAGATGGTATCTCCATCAGAAATGGGAAGGTTCCTTACCACCAGGAAAGCAAGACATCAGATGGGACCAGAAGAGGCAAGAACTCTGAAGGTAAAGCTTGGTTAGTATGTGAGCACTGTGATATGATACGGGGTGCCTGTAAGAGCAGGGACTAGACTCACTGAATCAGTCCTCTCCTGGAAATATTTCTTTCCCTCATCAATACTTTAACAAATTTTAATACAGGTGTCTCTTTCCTCTTCTGCGAGAGCTTGTTCAAATAGGTAGTCAGAGTAAATCTTGCCAGAAGACTTCAAGATCACAGTTGCACTAACTTTTCAGTTAAATATTCCTACACCGTGGCAATACCAGAAAAGCTCCACTTGTTGCTGGGAAAGGAGAGTTGCTCTCTTTGGTTTAAGCCACATTATGCCTCCTTGCTTTGAGCAAGTCTCAAAGGCACCAAAAATCTCTGTGGGAACAAGTTCTGGGACTAGGTTCCGAGGCAGCAACACCCAGCACACCGTCTCCTCC
Organism: Syrrhaptes paradoxus; assembly: GCA_013400615.1. Taxonomy (NCBI): domain Eukaryota; kingdom Metazoa; phylum Chordata; class Aves; order Pterocliformes; family Pteroclidae; genus Syrrhaptes; species Syrrhaptes paradoxus. The sequence goes on from VZTO01011104.1 coordinate 495,364, forward strand.
AAAGGGCAGAAGAAAAAGGGGTATGTAGCAATAGTCAAGTTAATACGTTATACAGCGGAAATGTAATAATCACAGACTTCACTGACAAAAAGTAAGGTTTAATAAGAATTAGTAAAAGTTAATTTTAATAATGACACTATAAGGTTTGGACTTTCTTGCAAGACAAAACCCAGACACCTAAATTCTATTTATATGCCCAGAGTTCTTACTCCCTACAGACTGGCCTATCCTATTACTATCTGTCTGTCTTTCTCGCAGCTAGCCAGAGGAAGTCCAGTGGAATTTAGGTTGTTAAATTCTTCTGCAATCCTACTAGACACCTGGGACTCCACAGGTCTGTAGGTGTAGCAAGCCCCAGCTCAATGCAGGTAGGTCCAGTAATGCATTCAGTTCTCACAGACTACCTCCAGTATCGGCAGAATGAATGGCAGATACATAAAAAGCAAACTTCTATATCCCAATTCAATTACACAAGAGTGTTCCCACTAACGCATCTCATTGGGAAGATGGAGAAAGGTAGATGTAATGATGGGAAAAAGATGTAATATGAGCCATGAAAAAATGGCTAGCAAAAACCACCCACAAGCAACAGCTCCAGAACAGCATGGTATATAAGGGACACAGAACTAGCTGCCAAGTAAGATGTGAGCAGTAAGAGAAGATAATCAACAACAATAAAAAAAACCCACAACAGTTGCTCAATTTAGAAAGAAAAATCAAAGTACCCTTAAAATGCGGCAGTGAATCTGATCTTATTTCTTCCAGTAATTTGCAGTAACATGAGCAATAACATTCCCAAGTTGGAAGTTACTGTTTACATTATACATAAGTACTAAGCCCCGAATTCTACATGGTAACAATATGTGCTTTAAATTATTAGTTTTTATTTATTCATTACTAATATTTAAAACAAAAACCCACATTTCTAGAATCCTCTGCTGCAGAAAAAGCCACAATGCAACATAATGAAATAAACCCCTATATTTCTTGAAATTTTCTTTTCCTCATTTCAACTTTAGATTTTTAAACACAGTCCAAACATATGTCTGTCTATCTTGAAATCCTTACTCAGGGGATGTTCAACTCATTGCAGACCATGAGAATATACCATATATATGACACCTGATTAAAAAGTAGAAACACCTGGTTTATATTCATATTACTTAATATCCTGTGGTTTTTGCCTGATACCTTATTCAGCTAAAATACTGGGATATTTTGGAGAAATGCTGATTCTCCTGAAGGCTCAATGCTCCTCCCATATACATAAAGGGTCCATTTCACAAATGGCATCATATTCCTTAACATTTTTATCCTGAAGAACATTCAAGTCCCAATCTGGATCAGAGCCACACTATGTTAAAACTGAGAAAAAGTATATTTAGGTATCATCTATCCCCAGTGATCTTGCAAGAAGACATACAGCATATGGCAGGTGAAAAAACAAAAAAGCGGGAGGAGGCAGGAGGGAGAAGGAGACTTCATTTTTTTTTTTCAGTATTTTACTGAAAAAAGAAAAAAAAAACAAAAAGCCACACAAAAACACTGTCATATGCTCAGCATTTCATGGGAACATGCAGTGGTATACAGGCATTTTAAACTAAAATGACAATGACATTTCTATGTCAATTGTTTCGCCCTCTCTCTCTTCATTCACAAGAGCAGACATGTGCCTTAGCTCTATCGCATACCTTAAACTATTAATTAAAAAAAGTCACACCATTATCAAAATTTAACGTTTCAATGCCCCCTCAAAATAATTACAGAATTCTCATTTTAAGAATGCTTCCCAAAATATTGAGCTCTTTCCAATTTCAGATAAGAAAACATTAATTTCCTGTTGCAATACTAGAATTTCCAAAAGAACAAAGTATGAGTAAACCGCAGTTCTATTGCAAGTCAATAGTTCTCACTGCAGCCTAGGGACCTTTTAGAGGTAACTGAGAATTTCCATGAGCTCACTTCAGGCAGAATTGAGAAGAGATGTTAACTTACCTTTCACCATTGTACTGCCAAGTCTCAAAATACCTACCGTTTTTTCTAAATTCCACCTCCTGACATCAAGCAGTAATATCAGAACCCATTTTATTCTCCAAAACCTCTGGGTGATGAAGTCTGCGGGTTACACAGAAAAACTTGGATAAGCTACGCAAGTTCACTCTGAAAGCTAGGAAATCAGATCACAAATAAAACCACGCCACTGCTTTAAGATCCATAAACATCACAAATTTTCCAACTCAAAACCAGAAGATTGTCAAGGGAGAAAGCAGAATTCAAGAGAACCTGGTGCATAGGTTTGAAATCTTTACTTTGGGTCAAACAGAGAAGGAAGGCTCCTAGCACAGCTCCATGTCGGAAGAGCAGGAGAAAAGTGCTGGTTTTGCAACATCCTCTACCACCACCTGATGGTAACAGCCCCTGGCAGGCTGTTGTAGAGCATGGTTCAACACAGAGACACCCAAGAAGCATACAAAAGCATTAGGTGCGGGTCATGAAAGCTGCATCCTGGCATGCTAGAGACCCTGGGCCAAGCAACTAAGCCTGCTTCTTGCAGAGTAAGTCCATCCACTCAGAATTCTGTCCTGCCATGATTCAGGCTGGAAGCAACTTGGCCAAGTCTTGAGATAACCCAGATCTCGCTGCATCATCCTGCAGCCTTGGTGCGTGCAAAGCAGAGGGAAGGTGGACAAGGACTCCAACCAGCAGAGAAGTGTCAGGGAGGCTCCTGAAGTGAGAGCAAGGGCGACAGCAGCAAGCACAACCATGGAGAGCCTTCACACCTATCTGAGGCATTAGCTGAGACTGACATCTGGTCTGACCTGAACTGCTTCTAGCACAGCCCCATCTATCAATGCCGATAGGTCACAAGCTGTCTGTGGGGCTGGGAACCGAAACTAGAGCCTTCGGTACCTAGTGCTTACCTGTCATCTGATATGTGTGGGAGAAAGCTGTTAAAATGAGCGTGGTGGTGGCCTCCAGGACTTCACTTACGTATTTCTTCTTGACTAAAGCCATCTTGGACTCTCAGAAGCTGGTGATAACCAGCAACCCCCCCCCCCCCCACTGCAGCCACAGGGAAACTCCAGCAGCTGAGCATACGGCCAGCCACCGCAGGGCCCTCCTCAACGTCATGTCATTCATCCACGGAGACATCACCTCCTGGGAGAAACACTGAAAACACAGGTGTCAACAGCTATACATAGTGAGCAAGCAGCAGAAGTGACTTCTGAATTTCCTCTTGCTGTGTTGGGTTTCCCAACGCCTGTTCGAGAGGTCTTCTCGGATACAGGCGATGACCACTTGGGACCCACGCGCCTGCGCACCCACCCTCCCCTTGTTGTTTATCTACGTCTCACTCCAGCACTCATTCAGCAAGCTGTTACACTAAGCCTAAAAACAAGCATATTATACAGCAGATAAAATGCCAAGCTTCCCTTGCACTGCCAGCTCCATTAGAAAAAAAAAGTGATGAAGTCTGCATGCATATAATCACAATAATGAGACACTTGTAACCAGCTGAATATCAGCATGCCTGCTGAAACTGAAATAGCACAGTTTGGAAAACATAAGAGGGCAGAATCTGTGCAGTCCTATGCTGCGGAAGAGGGGAGGGAATATTTTTTGGCTAAATTCAGCTCTACCTCAAAGAAAGCCCTACTGCTTTGGCTTTACCATCCATTGCTCGCTACAGAAGAGCTCTTGACTTCGTTATACATCAACACCCTTGTTGTAAACATTTTTTAACCTCAGGAATTTAAAACTTGGCTGTGGCTGTGGGTGGCCAGGCCGATGTTTGGACAATTTAATAACGCTGCGTAGTTTGGGTTTGTTTAGTTTTGTTTTTTAATTTGACTCTTCTGTTAGCATTAAAAATACCTCCTTTCTTAGCACACTGCTTTCCCCTTTGCATGTTGTGTAGTCACTAATCGAGAAAGCCACTTTGAAGTCCCCAGAAGTTTAAACAAGGATGAAAAGCCTTTTAGTTGGTTAGTGTTTTTAAGACTTGTCAGAATTAATACGTCAACAAATGCGTACATCCAGCACAGAATCAATCTTCAATATTAACACTTGTCACATAAATTAATCCCTTTACAATCAGTTTGCTCATCCCTGAGACACTATCACCAACTTCAAACACCAAAGTAACCCTCAATCAAAGGATTACAGAAAGTTCCAAGCTATCAACCTGCTCTTCCTCTCTTTTAAAAATTCCATCTCGAATGTATTTTAAAACTGTACATGTCAGAGTCTTCCCTTTTCTTCACTAAAACATTGACTTTACAACTTTAAGAATATTGCTTACTTTCTAGAAAGACAAGATAGTAGCGAAAAATTTCCTCTATTTAGGACAGCGCAGTCACTAATTTTCTCTGGACATATCAGCAAGGTTTTCCTGAAGTAAGAACTAGGAATAAAGTTAAGAGTATTCTCTAGTCATATGCTTTAATACAACACAATTGCTTTTTCACTTTTTGATTTTGTACATTATTTTTTCCATCTCATGTTATCAGAATGCCTTGAACCTACAACCTGTTAAACCCACAGGCTCCAATTGTGATTAATTTTACACAATCTATAGTAAGCCCACTTCTCTCTCCCCTCCATGCACGGAGATTTTGCAAGATGGGTGTTTGAAACAATGTCTTTCCCATTAAATTCTCTCATAGTGAATCAGTAAACAGGCAAAGAATAACCAGAACGAAATGTGGGGGATAATTTTATTTTGGAACTGTATATTTCAAATTGTCATACTTCGTTGGATAAACATGTTACAAATTGTTATGTGAATTAAATCTTCAGGAAGTAGACTGAATAAACACAGGATTTCTGTTGTATGAGTATTACTCAGTTTAAAAGCAGTAAGATACGATTAGCATTACCGTAGCTAGTTTTGCTCTACTGTAATCACCTCAAGTACATAGTTGGTGTTAAACAAAAAGCTACTATGAGAATAAGAGAATGATGACTTTTTTGAATTTTATTTAATTCGTGCTTTGTTTGATGAAGCAAAAATAAAAATTACTTATGGCAGATATTATTAATTTTATCCTCTGATGGTTTTTCTCCATACTCCTATAAACTGCAGCATTGTTATGTCAGAGACAGAACTTAAAAACTCTTCACCTGTTATTAGACCACTCTGCAATACATTGGAGGTATATGAAAGCATGGCTTCCTGCAAGCATTTACAAAAAAAAATGGGATCTTTTACTAAGGTCTTTAAAAAAAACTTTCCCCAAAGACAAATTAAACATCCAAAAATTTATCTCAGAAAGTTCTCAATACAGATCTTGTTTAGTTACTGTTTTGCATTCTTTTTGTGACAGTCATTTGCTTCATATTTTATCACACTAATTGTTTCAATGAAAAATTTGAACAAGCAGGTGGTAAGACAAGATTCTTTCCTATCATATAGAAAGAGTACTTTCATGTACAGAGACAAGAATTCAATCTGAAATACTTCAAATACAATTACAGACATGAATCTTTGTTAAGGATTATTTAATAAATCATACAGTCTTCTGTTTGCTGAAAAAGCATCAGTACAGAGAAGAAACCGGACAATACTAAAATCATACCAGAACCTCACACATTTGCAGACAGAAAGGCCTATGACTTTTTGTCTCAGTATTCAACATAACAGATTTCATCCTTGGTTCACTTAGATTTGGGTGAACACGGCAACACAGCTCATGAACAGTTGTTCTACTGATGGATGCAAGGTTTAGCGCTGCACAGCATGTGTCAGGGCCAGGATAAAGCCATTAGGAGCTACAGTTACCTTTCCTGCCCTGCAGCCCTTCTCCAGCAAGCTGTCATTCCTGCTGCGCATGTCTCCACAAGACATTATCTCCCATCAAGGTTTCTGCTGGCAAAGCACATCTTTCCTTCTTTGTGCAGCTTGTTTACACAATGAGATATTAACATGTCAGGGAAAAACGGTGCAAAGCCAACGGCTACACACATGCAGCAATCAAGAAAAACTTCAGGCTCCTGAAGCAGCTATGTGACCACAGGCATTTAGGGTGCAACACAGCTCTGTCGAGCCTAATGTTGCAGACATTCAGCGCATGGGATAAGGGCAAACTCCACAGATGCTTGTGAACAGGAACAGCTTCAGTGCCCCTGTGAAACTACTCTGGACACAAATGTTCAAAAGAAACCATTTGACTACAGCATCCATCTGTATACCCCAGGCTGGGACAGTTCTTCCCTTCCTAAGAGTTTCTTTTCAAGGCTTGGCAGAAGTCTCCCAGAGCTGATCGACCCCTGCCAGACTGTAATGCTAACAGGCGAAGTCCTCTGGAGTTTGTCTCTTTAGAAGTTATCTGGGGAAAACCTAGGATGCCCACTTTTCTCTGGGTTAAAATTGTGCCTCAGAAACAGTTTCGCTGAGACAAAGCAGCTTTGTGCAAATTCACACCACGGATACCCTCTGACACAGCGCCAGAAAGAAACCTCCAGTTAGATACTGATTTTCATCACCACCAAAAGCCCAGAGTAGATGGAAACACGCCTCAGCAGACTTTAGGCAGTATTTAATGTTTCCCAGCATCAAGCAATCCATAGAGGAATTTCACTGCATGATCACCTGGCTATCCGAAAGTAATTAAACAGTAAGTCCAAACAGCTTTAATCACTTCAGAGAACAAATGGTTTCTTTCCAGCTGCCCAGGAACAAGTTTACTCAATCACAAAACATCAATTATTAACTAAGACAGTAAGACTGGCAATGTTCAGATAATAACTGCACAGGAAAAAAAAGTCACTTGAACACCTACCTAACCCTGTGCTGAAGTATAGATCCTACTTGAATAGCTGGATTTCAACATGTGCTAACCTACTTTGCTGAAACGGAGCCCAGGTAACTCATAAAAATTTTATATCGTATTATATAAACAACTATCTGGCACAGAAGTCATATACTTCATGAGCCATTCAAGCTTCCTATGTTTAGACCTAAAAGCGATATCTGCATCTGTTTAAGAAATATTAGCACACATTTAACTTGCCACTGATTTATAAGGTCTGCAAGTTATTTGCACCCCATGAGGTCACATGCTTTTAGTCAGAGGTTTAGGGAAAAGGAACAAGGAGGGATATATAGCACAGTGTAAATCATGTAAACTTGTTCAGGAACTTCCTCTTATATCAGTACAGAAAACAGCCAAAAACAACCTTCAAAGAAATGAAGGAGGTCAACTAAAGGCCATTTAACAGTTGCTGACAATAAGTAGCACCAGACATGAAAACCAAAGAAATACCCTAAAGATTCAGTCCAATTTTCTATTTGGTCACTTCATCTGGTTTTCACCTTCCCCAAATCATTCCTCAGTATTATTGCTTGCTTTAAAAACAGAAATTAACAGACAACCTAGGCCATATGGAAAAAACTACCATAAGTAAGTGAAAAAACCCTTCTATCCAATGCCATCATTCCCAAGAAAAGGCCACAACCCTTGGCGGTTTTAGATTTAAGCTTTGAATGCTGAGCCTGAAAAAGCAGGACTCCTGCCTCAAAAAGAGACACTTCAAGAGCAACAAAACAAGTTGATTTCATGAATGAATTCTATTTAAATAAACTACTATTTTCATAAACTCCCAACATATTTCCTGACCATTTTTAACCTGCCAGCACAGTTACTTCATAAACTACAACACCTTGCCATTCAATCTACAAAATAGTAATACAGGAGGACAAGCAAGGTGATTTCCATCCCAGTCCTGCCCAGACAGGGAGATGATGTATCTCTTGCTACTCACCATCTCCTTTCAGAAGAAGCTTCCCTGTTGATCATCTTCTCTTCCACTGCATCCCCAAGCATTTCCTCCTGTCTTACTCCTCCCTGGAGGAACTCTGTAATAAAGGTCTAATCCAGAAGACTATGGCCTCTCCACAAAACATGGTCATACAAAGTTGGGCAGTTCACCCTACATAGCTGAGTGGCAGGAAAAAAGACACTATCTAAACTTGAACAAATAAAGACCAATCATCACTGACTCTTTGGCATTTGACATGAAGCCTTAATGGAGGTACGGCCAACCCCAGAAAATGCAGCTGCTGTCTAGATCCACTTAAAAGGGCTGATTTTACTCTGATTGATTCAAATGCAATTTATTTGCTCTTATTCTTCTAGTAGACAATCTTCCAGGAACTGGAAGTATGGAAGAAACTGACAGTGAAATGAACTTACCTGAAAGCCTATTTGGTATGTTTCTTGCAGCACTCTTGCCATTCGGTTGTGAAAATGAAAGATCTAAAGCAATATGGCATACTTAACAGTTAAGAGTCCGGGATGGCTGTGCAGGAACATACGAGAGATGTACACTTTCCAAAATAAACTTTAACAATCGTACATCCTAGCACTTCACGGCTGCTCGGCTGCTCCCTATTTTCCTCCAAGTTGTCCTACATATTCTGTATAGGCAGGTACACACACCAAACAGGTCTTCAGGTGTACAGTAGGATTTAGCCTTTGCTATCCTATCTCTGCACCTATCTCTCCCTTCCGAGAATGAAAGCAAGGTCTCAGAACAGAAGGCTCATTGCCCATCTCCAGCTGCCCCAGTGCAATACAAGCCACAGCAACAAGAAACCTGCTATCCCAACAGCCAGTCCTTCCCTGACACCCCTCCGTGCCTCCCCTGCTACCCCAAAGCCTGCCAGGCTGAAAATGCCCTAAGACCTACTTGCTTTTCTCTGTTCTTGCAGCTTTGGAAAAACAGACACTGAGCACTACTGTAAAGAGCATCAAAAACAATAACAGGAAAGACAAAAAAAAGGCTTTTTCATAGTATTGACGTTTTTCCAACTGAATTAAAACATGTAAACCAAATCTGCACTAAAACAGCCACCAAAAACCTCTCTCTAAAATAAATACTAATATGAAAAGGGAAGAGAGCTGGAAGGAACAATTTAATTCAGAAAACAATCATAATTACACAACACTGACCCAACAACAGTGTTGTGTAATCATGTGTAACTTTATCACCACCCATTCAGTAACTTAAACTGTAAAGAAATAAAAATTAAAGGAACCTGCTGGACAGTCAACAGATCACCTTTCTTCCTTCACAGAAATAAAATTATTAATTAATTAATTCAGCTAAGCCCACAAACCCAGTACAGGAATACCCAACTAATTCAAAAATCAAGCATAGCACTGCTGACACATCAGCTTTAGGCAGAAGGTGAGACTGCTGGAGGGCAGCATAAGTCTGAGATCTGCTGCAGATTGACAACTATAAGCTGTGTTTGCACAAAAAACTCTACTGCAGATTAAACATGTACAGCATAGCTACATCATAAAAGCTACACATAAAAAGAAGAGAGAAGGGGCAACATCCAGAATCACTGTGGATTTTCTTTTTTTTAATTACTGACGGTAATTAATTGAAATTAATTATTAAGCATTATAACCATAGAATCATTTAGATTGGAAAAGGCCTTTGAGACCAATGAGTTCAACCGCAAACCCAACACTGCCCAGTCCCCCACTAAACCATGTCCCTAAGCACCACACCTACACATCTTTTAAATACCCACAAGGCTGGTCACTCCATCACTTCCCCAGGCAGACTGTCCCAGCACTCAATAACCCTTACCATGAAGAAATTTTTCCTAATATCCAATCTAAACCTCCCCTGGTGCAACTTGAGACCATTTCCTCTTGTCCCATCACTTGCTACTTGGGTGAAGAGTCTGACACCCACCCCACTTCAGCCTCCTTTCAGGTAGGTGTAGAGAGCAATAAGATCTCCCCTCAGCCTCCTTTTCTCCAGGCTAAACAACTCCATTTCTTACAGCCACGTCAAGAAAAGCTTTGGATAGACTCAGAAAACTTAAGCAACAACTTTATTTCCTCAGCAAATGGCCAAAAAAAAAAACAAACACCAAACTCCACACCCAAACAAACCCAAACCACCAAAAACACCAGTATTTAATGCAGCATTACTTGTTGACCCCCTAATAAATCATCAACACTTTATCAGATAATTTTCAAAGTCACTAAGTAGTTGAACTTGAAATAATGTATTTTTTATCTGACAAATATTTGATCAGTTTTCCTTTTTTTATTGCTGACATGCCCATTTTATTTGAATTTTATCAAATTAATGTTAATCCTAATTTGAATTCTAAGAAATATTTTAATAGTGGTTTATAGAAACTAATTCTTTACTGCAATTAAAACTTTACATTTTTAATGATACACTAATGCTCTATAAAGTTTGCCGCCTCATTCCACATCCTCTATATGGCCTAAATTCCTTCAAACTCTTTGAGAAAAACTTTCTATTACTAAAAAAAAAATTAATGTGATATTTAAAAGGCTTTCTGTAAAGGCTAACAATGTAGCAATAACTATGAAAAAGTCAGTAGAGCACACAAATCCAAGCACAAGATTACTTAAAATAGTTCTAAAATTATGAGTTACATAGCTGTCTTTCCCATATAGTTTAGGAATACTTCACTGAAATATTTAAGTTTGGCTTTTTAAGCAATACTAAGTATCACTCAATGCATTATGTACAAACTAGGAGAGGCTGGTTCTCAAAAGCACCAACCTGAGATCAGATTTGTGAATGAACTGTTAAAGCAGATGATGAATGACAGTGACTAGCAAACCTCGTGATGAGGAAAATTCACAGCAAACCACCAAAAGCTCATTTCTCTCCTGTTCCCAGCCCTCACCAGATATTACAGAGACCAGAGAATTTGCTGGAAAGATAATGAGCAATAAAGGTTTGAGGTTTATTACACTGTGCATCTTTACAAGGTTTATTTTACACTGTCAGACAATGTGAGTGGAGGAGGTACCTAAGTTAATTTCAGCTCACTTTATTATGAGAAAGTTTACCTCGGGTTTGTTCAGAGAGGTATTCAAAGACTTTGCTGAAGCCAGTAAAACGCCTAATGGCCACCTCAGAGGCCAGGCTTTCCCCACCGAGCTGCAAGAGGGTGTTTGTTTGGGTGACACAGGAGAGCTCAGCTAACCAGGAGGTGGAATGCATTTAAGCCAGGTTAAAGGAAATCTCCAGCGCCCAGGCAGCAGGGAAGGGGCAAGGGATGAAGTGGCAGCGAGTCCGGCAGGCCTGCACATGCTGCCTGGGAGGTACAGTCCCTGCTGCCTGCCCAGTTGCCTCTGAGCCAGAGGAACAGCAAAAGCGGGTGCCTGGGTGCTACCCCTCGCCGTCAGTCCCAACATCCTTCTCACAGGCAGGCACTGAATTGGCACTGCCATATATACAAGGTCAAACAGTAAGCTCGGCAGAAACTCCTGAGCTGATTTCTCCCTGGAGTGCGTTAGCTCAATTTCTCTCTATTTTATCCTTAGCCCAGGCTCCTGGAGCTAGCCTCTGAGGCTGTGCTCATTTCTTTGTCAGTGCATAAAGAGGAAGCAAGATTGAGGCATGGGGCTCGTTACTGTAAGAATGGGAAGACTTCCCCAACCCATATTTGAGCTTGTCTTGAACACGTGCAGCTATCATGTCCTAGAACCACTCTTGCCGACTTTTGGGATGCTCCCTCTCACATCTTTGCCTCCTGTAGCAACATTTAACCTCCTTTTGCCTTGTCCGAGACATTACCGCTGCAAAAGTGACTTCATTATTTTAATAATTATGTTCAGTTTTGTCTACAAGTCAAAGATTAATGTAAGGAATGAAAACCATGTCTGGCGTAGCTCAGCACAACACACATTCTTCCCCAAAGTTGTGATATTACAACTGTCTTGTTTCAATTGAAAACTTTATCTAACCTTGGTGGATGTATTATTCTGTTCAAAAACATCCAAATTACAGTGCTACATATAATTTTGCACAGCATCCTCTCAACGCCAAAAAAAAAAGAATTAAAAATAAGTCATTAGTCTAAGCTTTTTGTTCCATTGCTTTATTCCAGTTTCAAAACAGAAGATTAAAGTTTCAGTGAGCGATACAAGTTCCCATGTGAGCCCTATTCCTGGACAGCACTTGGCTGCCTTAACCTTGAAGTAATTTGCACACACTTTCAATTTTTGGCTATGCCTTCATGGCATTTGTTGTCTTTATAGATGCCTCTGTGTTTTGCACAGATAAGGAAAATATTTGTGTATAACCCTTTCCTGTCTAGGAAATGCTCTAGGTTAGCTAAACAGCTAATGGGATGCTGCAGTTACCAGCACAGTAAATGTCAGAAAATATGATGCAATTGCTCAGTTACGCTTTCCAGACACTAATGTACAGTACACCGGCATCTAAAAACCAACTCAAAACCATTTCTGTACAACATGGTTAATAGCTATTATCTTGTTGAATGGGAAAAAAAATTAAAATCTCTGTATTTTCCCCAAATACCTCACAACCATTTGAAGCATGTTCATAAAAGTAATTTCTCAGCTGTAGAGATTTAAAACTCTCCAACGTTGTAGCTTCTCATACCATCTCACAGACCTGTGAACACTTTTCTAGGCTCTCTGCTCCACCCAGTTACAAAGCACACAGGCAGGATGCTGAGCGCCCTGATTTTCAAAGCATGACCTCACCATTACCCTGTCTCATAGCACAGTCACTTTGGGGTTCTGCAAAACCACAATGCCTTGCACATTTACCAAGTGCTTCACAAACTGATTAACTACTTATGGACCAAATCCTAGAAGATATTTAAGCACAGGCCTTATTTTACATATGGCATGTACACCACATGCACACGTAGTTCCACTGAGCTCAATATATTATTAGTCCAGGCAGTCATGTGTGCACACCTTTGGGACCCAAATGTGTAAAATTGTGCTTTTTCATGGACTTGCAGTCTCCTCCAAAAACATTATCCAAAAATTATTATCCAGTGACTACAGCATCTCAGAACTAGATCAATGCTATTGCTTTGGTCCTGCTGTATTAATATTAAATAAAAAATGGTCATGTTACTGAAGTAAAAATTAAATACTCACTGTGAGGCATATTTTAAATGTATGTTTCATAATGATCTCTGGTTTCATAAGTTTCTTTTTCCTCACTTTTTTTTTTCCATGTATTCCAACAGAAACATTAAACAGTGAGGCACCTGAAACTATATGAAGTGAAAAGCCACACAAATATGCATTCTTTTCTAATGGGGAAGTAGTGCTTACTGATTAACAGGAGTTGCAAATAAATAAGTAGTGATTTTCACTACAAAGTTAACTAAGAATGGAAAAAATCTTTCCTTGAAATAAGCTTCTTCTCAGAGCGCTATGCATATCCGTATTCTATAGTGATGAAAAACAGTGAGTTAACTGCCAAGCAAGGAGTACACACACTTGATTTAACACGCTAATAAGTCAAAGGTAGAAAATGAGAAGCCATTCCAGCAGTATGAAAACAAAGCATGAACAGAGACTTGTCTTCAGCTCTGCTACCTGACAGTGAATATATTATTACTGTCCACCTTACTAACACATTTTGCCCCGCTGTTAGGGCAAAATTCCCCATCTTAACAAAGATGTTCTGATCCCTCATCACTATGAGATTATTACTTGTTTCTTTGCTGTGAAGTTATAATCACAAAATTAACATTCCTCCAAAAAAAAATGCCATCAGCTAAGAAAGCAACAGGCCAGTTTCAAACAATAACAAATGAAAAAAAAAAGTAGGAAAGTTCATATTCCTTTGTGATCCAAACATCCTGTTCTAGCTGGTGTTAATCACCAGCGTGTATCACTTCCTGGTCGATCACCAGTCACGGCGGCGTGGGCAGTGTTTCTGCACCTCGCTGCCAGGAGAGGTAGAACAAAACAGAGCAGATATGATTTGGTTCATTTTTTTCCCTCTTACTTTTACATGTTTGCATACATGTAACCATAAGGTACCTGATGCTGTCTGGTCTCTGGGACCTAAACTCACAGGTACTAACACAGCCCATGCAAACTTCTGAATAAACATCTTTATCCAAAAGTTTTATAGCACAAATGTAGTGTGCACCCCTCCCGCCACCAAATACAAGGCAGTAACTCTACAAAATGCAAGACAATCTTATAAATACTCCCATTTTGTTGGATGGCAGTCATGTGCAAGCCTTTGCTATTCACCATCAGTGTTGGCCTTGAAATAATTGAAAACCCACGTAAATCTGTGATAGTATAACCTAGGCTTTTAAAGAAACGGCCCTAGTAGCATGACACTTTTTTGCCAATCTGCAGTAGACAAAGCCTTAAAAACTTTATCATTTTGCTGCCGTAAACTGAGAAAAGTGCTATTAAAAGCAAGAGATACAGAACTGAAGGTTTGCCAGGAAGCTGTCTGGTTAAACAGATATTCACATGAATTAGAAAGGCAAACCACCGGGAACCAGTGACAACTGCATCATATTCCTTGTCTAGAGCATTATATACTTATCTGACTGGAGAGGTTGGATATCTCAATGCTAAATAAATTTTAACAAGTACCATGTTTCTTCTCCCTGTGCAGATAAAACAGCTGTGGGCAGAGACCACACAAGGTGCTCTCCTGCAAAATTCTGTTTTGCCTGTTTCTACACATGGCACACCTGGTCCACTTCCTACTTCCCCTTCCCTGCTGCTGTCCCTTCCTTGGACGAAATTAGAGGACTCCCAAGAATCTGCCAACACCCCACCATTTTGGATAACTACCATCATCCTTCCTATTTTCTACTGTGCCTATCAGGCAGTAACCCACTGATATCTCCCAGCCATCCCGGAGAACCTGTTCCACTTTCTGAAAGCAAATTTATCTGTTGTTATTCCCTTTTATTATGTTTTTTTCCCCCATCTTTATTAAGTTTCCTGCTCTAGAAGTATGCACTGTTTCAGGACCTACCTATAACTAATTAAATGTAGAAGGAAAATAACTAGAAGCATCAATCTCAACAAGCTACAAACCCTTCAGTTCCAGCCAGCCTTTATCAGATGCAAACGACAGCTACCACATGTGAAGAAAACCAAGCATCTCAACCACAAAACAAGAAAACATTTCTCCACTATATCCACTGTAGCAGCTCACCATGCTGCTTTCCTGCCAGAGAAGAACCCCGTAGTGCCTTCCATGAGTAACCCAGTCCAGCTGCAAACTCCAAATTTTGGGATACACAACACCTTACCATCATACCACTGAATGGATCATCACTAGGTCGGTCTCCTTGGCTTACACAGCGCAGGGAGCATCACCAGCTTTCTGCAGCCAGAAAGAATCTGCCTCCGCTGGTTTGGTCAGCCATGAAATAACTCATCTCTCCTGTGATACATTCTGAGGCTGGAGATGCATGACATGTTTAGCAGAGAGGATAAAACTACATAATTAAATGTAGGCACAAGTCCCAGGAAAAAAAAATAGTGCCTCTTCAGATGCTTTAACAGCTTAATCTCATTTCCTAGAAAACACCATACTATGAATACTAAACAAGGCCCTATCAAGTTATTAATTTTTTTCATTATAAATCCACTGAGCCAGTCAGTGCAATTTACCTTTTTTTTAATTATTAAAAATAAAAACAAAGAAGAAGAAAGGAAGAAGGGGAGTAAACAATATTTAATATGCTAAGAAGACATTTCATACACTCCATAGTGTTTTGGGGACTGGTATTTGAATTCTTAATGGAATAAACATGAAAAGGGGACATTGGACTAGCCTATTTCTCTTCAATTCAGAAATTCCCATACTTCTGCCACTGCTGGTTAGTGCACATCCTTCCCCCACCCCTGCAGTGGCATTCCTCTCCAATGTGGTCATCCAGCAATACACTGACAAGTGACCATTTCATCAACTGTGTGCAGCGAGTACCAAAACCAAACGTCTATGGCCCCTCACATTTTCTATAGGGGGCCTATATTGTAGCACAAATTTAGATGAAGAGATGCCTTGTGCAAGCAACACAGAGTGATACACAGAAGACACACTTCCAGAAGGACTAGATGGGCAGGTCTAGACAGATCCACCAAACAGTTTCAGAGATGGAGAACTGTACTTAGCGAGACAGCCCATTTATATTTGACTGATAGCTTTTTATTCTAACAGTTATAAATGGAGTCTTCATTATCCACGAAGACATAATATTACTGTGTCTGGGTTCCTGCCAAAACTGGAGCAATAAAACTAGTGAACTGTCAAGGTAAAACATTCCAAGGAAAGTTTGAAGCCTCTGCACTTGACACCATTAAAAAAAACACCCACCCACAACTTTTTCATACCTACTCCTCACACTTACTGTACAATGAAGTGGTAGTGCTCTGGTTTGTGTTCCCTCCCAGACAACCTCACTCCTTCCAAAGCATGTTCTTCAGGTTCGTGGCTAACTAAATATCTGGGTAACCAAATATCTGAATTCAGAGGTAAACTGTAATCAGAACCATACAGTAGTCTCTATAAAGAGGCTCAGAAAAAGAGCTGAATCTGGATTCTCCCAACTACTGCCTGGAGAAGCCCCTGTATCTAAACACTGATAACAGAGGGAGCTTGACCAGACCAAAGCGGAGTGGCTTCATTTACCTCTCCTGCTCTAGTCTTCAATCACAAACACATTACTTTTCTTCCCTGGTTTTTGATTATCACAATCATATGGGTATTTTCGGAAAGATGTACAAGTTTTCTAAAATACTTCAGAAGTCAAAGAAACAATCAACATGTAGCTAGTAGTAAAAAGTGTTGGCTTACTTGATTCCACTGTTACCTACCAAACCATCACTACAAACATCCTTTCGTGATACTTCTCTACAGTGCACCATAGTAAAAATAATTCAGAAAATGATGTTTCCTAACAAAAAAAAAAAAACCACCAAACAAACCACTTTAATTTTGTTCATCCTCACAAAGAACACAAATTAACAGAATTTCTCACATTTTCCAGTAGTTACCAGGTATTGAGCAGGTTTTCAAAGGTATTCAGAGGCTTATAAATGCAGCTATGAAACAAGCTGGATTTTCAAAACATCTAAACAAGTTAGGTCCAGAATGTACTTTACTTTAAAAGTCTGAAAATTATACCCTTCTATTAAAAAAATAATTACAGCAGCAAGAAACACGTGGAGTTGCTATCAAAGTCCTACCCACACAATAACCTAGTTAACATCACTGCTTAGTTAGCAACCCTTTGTTTTCTACAGGAAACACTTCTACAGAAAAGTGATCCTCTTTGTTTCCTCCACTAGGGTATACAGTAAATCTAATGTATCTTTCTCTTGAAAATAATATGTCAATAATTTGAAAAATTAGGATTTACCCAGCACTTAGAGAGGCAAGGTGACAAACAAGAAAACACTTTAAGGTCTTCCTGTGGAATGAATATTGACAAATTATTGGAAGACATGCCATTAAACTATTTTTCTATTATTAATTTCTAACTATGCCTTTTTGAGGATATAGATGTATTCTCTTCCTGATAGTTTTCTTCCTTGCAGATATTCCAGATTAAAAAAAAAAAAAAAANCCCTTTGTTTTCTACAGGAAACACTTCTACAGAAAAGTGATCCTCTTTGTTTCCTCCACTAGGGTATACAGTAAATCTAATGTATCTTTCTCTTGAAAATAATATGTCAATAATTTGAAAAATTAGGATTTACCCAGCACTTAGAGAGGCAAGGTGACAAACAAGAAAACACTTTAAGGTCTTCCTGTGGAATGAATATTGACAAATTATTGGAAGACATGCCATTAAACTATTTTTCTATTATTAATTTCTAACTATGCCTTTTTGAGGATATAGATGTATTCTCTTCCTGATAGTTTTCTTCCTTGCAGATATTCCAGATTAAAAAAAAAAAAAAACACACAACAACTTAGCATTGTGTAACAGTCTCAGTCCTTTTTCTCAATTCCACTCCTGTGCCAACAAATCCCAGCTTCTGGTGTAATTTTTAGCAACCCCCCATTGTTGTCCCAGATTGCCCCTGTGAGCAACATCCGTTTTCCCACACGCCTGCCAGGCTGACCGCTTGCCCCCATATTAATGTGGGGTCCTGGTGTGTGACAGCACAAGGCAGGCTCGGTTAAACCCACTCCAGCTCTGCTGACGTGTTGTGACTCACCTGCTTGAACACAGACATAGTCCCCCAAAGCTTTCAACATTTAAGACTGGACATTACAGTGCAATAAACAGCAGGAGGAAAGAACAGAGGGAAGACAGAAATAAATCCACATGTTTAGAGAGTAACTGCATGAAGACCCTAGAAAAATAATTAAGAGCTCTTGGGAAGGGGAAAAAAGATGAGGAGCTCCATGATATAAGGCATTCAGGGGCTATATTATCTTTACAATGGATTGTTACCCTTCCCAGGATATTGCATTTAAGCAAACATTCTGTGAATACAAAATAGGGTCCCGCAGGTAATATAATAAAGTAGACTCGCAGATGGATTTTCAAAAACTGCCGAGATTAATATTAAATCAGCGTGAAGCAAGTCACCAGTTCAGATACTGCATTTTGAGAGGTCTGTTACCAGCACTGCAACAAGAAACTACTGCGTGAGGACAGGAAGACAAACTTACATTATTCCCTGAACCAACTGCAATGCTCATGCAAGGTTGGCCCCTCGAGACTGTTGCTATCTAGTTAAACTGGGTTTTGGTGATGGATTAGAAAACACTTTTTTCTGTTCACCTTGGATTTAAGAGCATTTGCCTCAGCTCTTCTAAATTATTTGATTTTATTTAAAGTAATACTCATCTTTGAGGAAAACATTGTCCTCAGAAACACAAAGAAAACTTCTGGTATCATGGTTAGATCAAAGGTACTGGGAGACACCTGACAAGAGGCATTTGCATCAAAGGGAAAGGCACACCCCTCTCCTCCAGCACAAGGTGGGACACCAGCCATGCGTCCACTGCAGAAGAGGCCCCCTCCCTGGCCACAGCAAGGGGACTGCCAAAGCATTCGCTGCATTTCCCACATATTCCAGGGTAGGATAGTATCAAAGGTCTCCATTGAGATGCCAAAGGAGAGCATCCTCAGCTGTAATCCCAGCAAACTATTCTTCATCAAACCCATGCTTGTTCAGGGTTGCGCTACATCATCTTTTAACATACTTGCCAACAGCTTATTTTTCTCACAACTAGTATGTGACACATCATTAGTTTTATCCAGGACCCTGTTTGTACAGTAGTAGTACACTCCTGAACATGTTTCATTTCTGTGTGACCAACGTGTTCCAGTCGCGTTTGCCTCCAAGCAATGGAGAGAAGAAAGCAGCACTGGATGCACTTCAGAGATCACAAGGAGGTAGAAAGGGTGTCTAGCAGACTCCACAGAATATGGGCTAAACGCATCGCCACAGCCCCCAAAAGGCATCCCCATGCACCATTAAAGGCTTCACCAAAGACCAGAAGCCACTATTACAGCATGCCACAGCAAGATAAATGGAGATATATCAACAGCACAACCAAGTACCATGCGTTCACAGAAACCCACTACAGCAAAGGCACCCTGTGTGCCAGCAGGACACAAAATTCAGGCAAAAGGATGATTATTCTGTGAAGCATTGAGAAGCTGCTCTTCCATTTCACAAACATGAAAGCAAAGCACAGAGAAGCAAGGCAAAAAAATAATTTTGTTTAACTTGAGCCATCTAAAAGACGAGCATTTAGCCTAAGCTGAGGTCCCTCTCCATTCACTGCACTCATTTCAGAGTTGTTTTCAAAGCAAATAACAAACCCTCAGCTTTTATCCAGCTAAACATGCAGAAGGATCTATCTTGGCCAGACGACTAGCAAAGAACTGAGCTGTGGTCTCTTAAGAAGGAGATTTAAGGTTAAAAGGCCATCAGAAGCACATGGATGTGGAGCAGTCTTTACTCAGCAGCACATCTTGGCAGCACGGCAGTACACGTGGAAAGCTGAGCACAGCACAAGAGCAGGCAGGTTACCCAGGACTTCTCACAGAGTAAGACCAGGCATGCAGGCAAACACCAGCTGTAGCAAATACGCCAGACATCTGAACTGCAGCAATCCAGGCAATTGTTTGTGTAACCCTGTGTAATTATTTGATATTCCAGATACTTCTAAAACGTTAAGAGATTTGTAAAGCAGAATCACATCCGGGGAACAGCTGTTCAAGACCCCCATAGGAAAGGAAGAAAAAACCCACAGGTCCTTCTTTAAAACCTCATTTATAATTGGAATTTTAGCCAACATCAAGCAGTCCCTGGAACTGCTGATGTGATGCAATCACCAAGGCAACATCCCTCCTCCCTTTCCACCCCAAATAAAATCTACATCAGTCCAGACCACTCCTGATTAATGCTAACCCAATCAGTGCAAAAAAAAAACCAAGTTTTGCATAAGGATAAACCTCAGCACAGCTACTCTCATGGCTGACCACTGATGGCTACGAATTGAAACAACTCCACAGCCACAGATGAGCTCTGGATTTGTGTGTCTGAATCCTTTCAAATGCTCCTTGAAAGTCTGTGTTTCCTGAGTTGATAGCTTCGCTCATTTTAACCATGATAATCGTAACCACTTTCATTGGAGATGCTCTACAGAATCCTGCCACACTGCAATTATCCCTTGGGAAGGGGGAGAACCACCAAACACAGACCAAAACACAAACCAAGGCAAATTCAATACCTGGCCCTCCCGGGTTACTTCCACATCCCTTTGCCAGGGACTGATCCTGACAAGCAACTGCAGGTCTCCCCCAGCCTGGACTCACATTTCCAATGTCTCCAGCAGGCAATGCAGATACACAGGTCTTGTTGAGACAGGGGTCTACAAAGTGCTGCTGAGCAACTGTTTCACTTGGCTGTGCAGCCTCTGATCTCCTACTTTAAAAGCCTCCCATTCCCAACAACCTCATTTTTAATTGCAAATTGCACAACGGTTTATTTGTGAGTTCTTCATACACATAGAAAAGCCTCTGCCAAAACAAGTACTCCTAAAAAAAGCAGCTGGGTTAACTGAGGCAGACTGCAAGATCTTTGAAAAATGAGGCTCATTAAGTACTTAACACTAGCACAGTGTAAGCCATTCATTCAAAACTCAGAGCACAGATTTCCATTACTGACTGAAATAAAAGATTCAAGAGACAGTGAAGGGGAGGGAGGAAATGCATTTGAATGTTTCCATCAGCTTTTTCCTTCTCGGCGCTGTGAAGCGCGCTAGCTGTGGCTTACAAGAGCTATTTCACGCACTCTGATACCTGGCTTCAGTCTACACCACCAGGTCAAACCGCCCCGCTACAAAAGCCAAGCATGGCTTTGACATTAGCTTCACGCTTTCACAGCCATACAACTGGCTACATCACCACCAAGTCTGTAGGCATCTCTCCCTTGATCAAGTGTTCCATGAATTATAAACCTGAGTGCAATACCTCGCTTGGAAGGACGAAGCATTCGGAAAATGAAAATCAAAGGGAACAGTTCCTCACAGAAAGAAACACAAGAACGGTTGTATTAAGTTTTCTAGGGATCAATGGACTTCTCCACAGAGGAAAACACAATTGAGTGAAGTGGCTTCTTCACTGAAAAGATAAAACTGTCACAGAGCCCATGGAATCTTCAATCACTCACACAGCTCAGCAGAAAAATTCTGACAGCATATGACTTCTAGAAGTTAGTAGCAAACAACTTTCCAAACACCTTTTTAAACACTGATGACCTTTTAAATGGAAACTAATTACCTTCTAGAGAAAGGATTACACTGCATATACTTCTGTACAAGGGAAGAGTTTCCAGACTGAGTCAAACTTTAACCGTCTCCAGCATTCAACAAGTCCTAACTAAACAATCTTTTCTTACAAGATCATGAAGATTCAAGGTCAGTCTGTTTATTCAGTACAGACATCAACAAGTGCAAAAAAATTAAACATTAAGACCATTCAACGTGGCCCCTCTTCATTCTCACCCCACGGCAAAGGCCATCCTGGACACGTAAATATTGTCTTTTCTTTCTACTGAAGTACACAAATCAAATTACACAAATTCTTGGCAAAGATACCCCTTTTCCAGTCTGATCAGCCAAAACCAGATAAACACTCAGGGATGGTTCCCAAATCCTTACACACCCTCCTAAAGTCTGCCTCAAACCTGTAGATCTTTTCAATTCAGTCAAACCAAATCCTAATGTCACCAGTCACTATCTTAGATTTTTACTTGAAAGGATCTGACCTAGTCCCCATCAGATTCATGTTTTTGCTAAGAAGCATCCTTTCACATTAATTTAACAATAACAGCTGTACTTGCATATTTTCAAGGTCATTTGAAAAATGAGCAGACCTGTAATACTACAAATCTTTTTTTTCTTGTCCTTGCATACTGTGTATTTATTAAAATCTGTTAAATGCTTGGGTTGCTGACAATATGTTCTTCTCTACTTATTAACAATAAATCTGCATGGAGTTTCACTTCAGAGAAGAGCTTTACATCTCAGCTACAGGTGATGTTCCCTACAGTCAGAGACTGAGACAGTTCCCTTCTGGTTGGTTTTCCCTTTAACAACAAATATACTTAGTTTGCTATAATGTATAAGCAAATTATACAGATCTCATTAAAAAAAAAAAAATCAGCATTTTCAAAACAGAGGAATACCCTACATTAGCCTAAGAAAGAAAGTTATTTAACTATAGATTGTTATTTATTTGTCAAAATTGGTGTCTATGTCTGCCCCAACCTCCCAGGATATCACAGCTCATCATACAGTTCAAGGGCACTAAGTTGTAAAGAGACACCACTTGTGGAGGGAGAGCTTACTGCATGGACTTCAGTGCTTCCCCGTTTGTGCTTCTCCAATGAACTAAACTGAAATAATTTACATTATCAGAGCACAGAGATAATGTTGGAAGAAAAATGTATCTTTTTTATAAAGAAGTTGGTTTGTCAAACCTAGCTCAAAGTGCATTTTTGCTTGATATGCATTTTCCCATCTGCAAAGTGGCATCTTTCCAAAAGAGTTTTCTTATGAAAAGAGACAGCTGCTGAAAGCTCCCAATATCGTTTATGACTCCAGGATTCAATATTTTATCCTCCTGTCATTAAACCATCCCCCTCACTCCATCCAAATAATCACCCTTTGAATCTGGTGGGGAGAAAAAAAAAAAACACCCACACCGATTTGTCTTCGGTTGGGGATGTGGGGGAAGACCCAAGATACACGCTCAGCATGAATGGGTCTAAGATGATTTATGTGATGGCTACGGTAAATTGACAACCCCACTTGATTACTGGATACTGCTGGCTAGAGGTTTTTACATATCTGTACCTAAGTATTTAATGCTATTAAATAATCATACTTATTATTCACTCAGTTATCAATATACTGCCCAGAGTTTATGTTCAGGCATTTTTATTACCATTAAATCCAAAGAAATGAGTATGACAGCAGATACAACTGTCAATATGACCTGAGGCAACAGATTTTCCTTCTGACTTTGTCACTAGAAACTGCCACTATAAATGCCTGTGTGACAGGTGCCAGCTTCCTAACTCTTCACCCATAAAAACAACAGCTAAGATGCAGTGTAATTCAGAGTTAACAATATCCAGGTGTGCTCTAACATTATGTGGTCAGACACCAGAATCACTAAAAAAAAAATGCCCCAAACCCTGAAAAAATAATAAACCCCCTCCCCCCCCAAAAAAGGTTTTATTTCCAATTTTATATTTGCTCACAATCATTCTCCAAAAACAACAAAAGGCAGAAAGAACGGAAGAAAAGCAGTAGAAACCTCAGTAAACACTTTTGGAAAGCAAGACCAAGCCAACAACCACACACACCGTTCTCAGGAAGCACGAACGGCCGTAGGCTAGAGTTCTCACACAAGCATTCACTCCTTCCACAAGTGTTTGAGAAACAAAGTTTACTGAAAAAGCACCCACAGAAATAATAGCGGGGCTTCACCCCTACAAGTCTTCACAGGAGACAAACAATATTCACCCCAGAAATGATGCCAGCACCTGCAAGTTTGAGTGTGGGAACTACATTCAAACCAATATCCACTAAATCAGACTCAAGCCTCTGAACAGTGAGCTCTGCACATGTCAGATTTCCAAGGAATGGTGTTAAATCCACCCAGAAAACAAACACCATGGCATTTTTGTAAACACATAACCAGATGGAGGAGGTAAGGATAAAAATTAATCCAATTATTTATTCATTGCAGATGACACACTTGGTTCTAGTTAGGACTCCCACAACTTCCATGGGCTTTGTGGCACTAAAAGAGGAAAGTCTGATCCCACGCCTTGGAAAGAAAGTGTTTCAGCAGATCCACTGTTACCAAAAAGGACGAGCTTGCACCTGATAATCACAGTTACAGCACTGAAACAACATTCCTTAGCCGAAGAGGTAGTGGTACATTTGGTGCTAAGCCAGGACTGACTACACATCTACAAAGGGTCAGGGTCCTCGGCTGCACACTTACCCTGGCATCCAGCATCTCTCCTCTGAGAAGACACTACAACCCAGAAGGAATTACCCTGCCAGCTCAACACTGGGTAGGGAACCAAGAGCGTACCAGCCAGAAGAAGCGGGTTGCTCGTACCCAGTTTGGTTTACAGCATTTTGAGGAGACCTGCGTACCACCTGCCATGCTCATGATCTGCCCTATGGCTATTTCACCAGCTACAGGACTTGGGACAGATGGACAACTGCCCCTTGGCCAGGTAAGAGTGAAGCTATGAACAGCTCAGATGATCACAGTTGATACCATATAAAACCCACGAGTTTAAGGCCTGGGAAGGCTCAATTCCTTGGATTTGTTTACTTAATAATGGCCAAAGCATTTAGCATGCAGACTGATCAAGTTCCCCAAAGCCACTTAAGCTCCATCACTTTTTCAGCTTCAGTTTGCTCACTTGGAGAAACACTATTTGACCCCCTACTCTCAAAAAACCTTACACCTTTCCTTCCAGGCCTTGTGCTGTGTGGAGGAGGTTCACAGCTGCACTCTGTCAAGCACAGAAAGAAAGAGGGTGGCTCACTCAACAGTCTGAGTAATTCTCTGGCCTTGATCTCACTCTCCCTAGCCTTTATTTGAAATATTCTTCAGACTCCCATCTGCTTCTTTGTTCTTTTCTAGGGAAAGAGTCAGCTCTTCCATTGTTAGCTATCTTGACAGTAAAACTGCTGTCCCAGGTCACTGCTAATGTTCCATCCAACTGTGCAAGAAGTCCAGAGACTACCTCTCTTCTTTTCTGACAGAAAAAGAACCTTACAATCCCAAGTTGGTTCTTTTCAAAACACAAATAAATGCACACAGATGAAGACTGAGCTAAAATCTACCATGGCTATATTTTCTAAGAATCAGAACCAAAAAGCCTGTATTTGGAAAGATACCTTCTTATCAAACCAAGATCCAGTGGTTAACTCTGTTCTTCTCCTTTAGAGGAAAAGCTGGTCTCCTGGATTAGTATCAGGTATGTTTATAGCCCCCAAATACTGGAATGCTCATCTAAGAAAGGATAAACAAAATATAACGTAACGAAAACAAGTCAGAACATGCTTAATGAGAATTGAAAGACAAGCCAGTGATTACACAAGATACATCTTAGGAAGAAAGCACAAAGCCTTGATTTGTTTGTTATTCTCATAAGACTATAAAACTCAGAATAAATCAAAAAACTTTAACATTGCATGTATAAACTGAGCTACTTTAAAATTAAAATTTCAAAAAGCTTGGGCCTGTATAAGTCACGTCAGAAAAGCACAGTTTTATGCTCTGTTTCTGTGTTCCTAACAGGGACTGCATACCAGCTACATTAATACAGAAGTACATATAACAACAAGCATACTACATAGTATGAACATTCTTTTTTTTTTTCCTGTAGACCTAATATATTATCAGACCTCTAGAAACATAGATTCTTGTTTCTGTTTTCAGTAGAAATCTGGAAAAATCTAGCACTTCATTTTTACATGACTACATGGCTTAAAGAACAGGATGGGGAGAATCTAACAGCCTGTTAAGTAGTCTGGTCTGAAGAACACTTCAGGGGAAAGTAGAAATGCACAGTATTTGCATTCAAAAAAATTAATAACCCTTCTAGACGCTCAGTGAAAGTTCCTGGGTTCAGCCACAGTGAACAGGATTTTATAGCACTTGCCAAGCAGAAACCATGCATTTAATAATGAATAAAGGAAGCAGATAAAGCGACAAGAACTCAGCAGCACAGAAGGTGAACCAGGCTATGGTATTTCACAGCAAGTGTCAACAGAGGAGTGTGCTCAAACTGAAACAAATGGGCACTTCAGAATCTGCAGATGCAGTCGCTGTCTGGGAAAAAAAACACATTTAGCAACCGAACACCATCTTGATGCAAGAGGCAGCATGCTGGGCTCAGAAGATTTGATTTTATTGCCTCTTGTTTCAGTTACTCCACTGACCTTAAGTTTGAAATATATATAATCTATGTATAATATATTAGGTCTGTGACTTAAAGAGGCAATATATAACAAACTGGCTATCCAAAGCATCAGCATGTGCAACATTACATCCATTGGTATACATTCAAGGCAAGGGTGATTATTAAACACACCTAAAAAGCTCAACATTAATTTTACGCATGAACTCTGCCTACAGGAGAGGAAGAACATCAATATCCCCATTGCAACCTTACCTCACAGTGAGTGGTACAGTGATAGCTGCAAACCACTATGAATTTTTACCTCTGTGTAATGCTAAAATGAGCTCAGGACAGATTTTCCATTACAGTGGAATGAAAAAAAAAAATTAGAAAAGGAGTATTTTTCTTACAGTAGCAGCTTAACACTGCTACTGTAACCCAGATACTAAATTTCCTCGTGTTAATGTATCCACAATGCCCTAAGCATTACCCTAATGCCTAGTCAGTCCAACTGGCCTGACTCCACAGCATGCCAACAGATCCACTAATCTTCAGGCTGTGCAAAAAACTCTTTAACAGGGCAATCCAATCCACTCCTCGCCCTGTGAGGAGCACCGGTGAGCAGCACCTGTGAGCACTCTATACTTAAACCACAGCAGATTACAGCAAAGAAACCAAAATCGGGTTTTAGTGACACTTCACAGTTCAACATAACCAAACAGATGGGTTATTCAGAAAGCCTAAAAATGTAGAAGATCAGTGTCTAAAAGACATGGCAAGACAAACTCTACCTAGCCATGCATTTTTTTGTTTTCTTAGACAATGCCATCAGATTATCCAATGGTCAATCATTAAAACCTCTTTGGTCCCCAAGGTAGGGTTCATCCAATATCCATTAACAAAAAGTCGATTACCCAATTTACTCAGCGTCTTTCACGATACTGGGTGGTAAGAAACAACTCAGAGAGCTTCCCAAAGAACTATCTCTACCCTACATGCTTAAGGATTTTTCTCAGCATATTATATTAAATCTTAATTCAGAAAACTGCACCTCAAGGCTAATGCACAGCTTGAAACAGTTTTGGGGAGAGGGGAGCAGCATCCATGCACTGCAGCAAGTCTCTCATGTATTTTAAAACACTCCTGCAATCCTCTGTCAATTTGCTACATTTACCATAAGCACATTCCTACAGAAATAAAACCTATGCAATCTGTGATACTGCAATTTTTCTTTAAAAGGTAACTGCAACGGCGTAAATAAATAAATGTATGAAAATAACACATTTTAGCAAAATATCTCAAAATACCAGCCAAAAAAGGGCATTACTTTACCAAGAACTAAGGCCCAGTGAAATTGGTACAGTATTTATAACCAGTCCCTTTGCCTGGTCCATGGAAAATATACTTCAAGAGAACACAAAAAACACAAGAACAACTAAGGCAGCTTTCTTAATTCCTGCCAGGCTTCTGACAGAGTCTTACATCTCTGCCAGTTCTTCCTCTATGTTCCAGGAAAAGCTGCTCTTACCACTTCAGAAACACTGACACTGGGAGATGGAGAAAGTTATTCCTCTTCCTTCTGCCAGTTCTGTCAGGCTGTATATCCATTTTTGCACAAGCTGAGGTTTTTTATCAATAAAACTATAAAACTATAAAAAATTAGCAGGTGAAGATGACTTGGGAAAACACTTCTGAGGCTCACCCCTCACAGAACCTGTACAGTGCAATGGCTAGTGAGAGAAACTTGGATACAACTCACCTACTCTCAGTCTTTAGTGCACCGAAAGCAGCAGTACAGCTGGTGAATCCCTGCCTTCCATCATCTTCTTAAGTCGAGCAGTGCCATGCAGATTCAGACATCTGCAAGACACAGGTCTAGTATTCCAGAAGGAACTATGCAAGCAGAAACACCTCCTGCCTAAGCACAGCCCAGCCTCTTTCAGCTCCCCAGGGGCTCTGGCACACGAACAAGGTTACACAAGGAACAGCCATGCTCTACACTTCCAATGTACAGACTACTCCACAGCAAAGCTTTCTTTGCAACACATCTCGAGGTACAAGCACAACAGCATCCCTCCTGTCCTTAGGATCTAAGCTACCCTGACACTACATCTATGCAGAGCCAGAGACCAGCAGCAGCAGGCAGCTCTGGCTCCCAGCAAAGCAGCACCTGGGAAGGCAGAGGAAAGGGTGTGTGTCAAGCACAACTCACTAACTCCTTCTCCACAAGCTTAACTTTGCTGGTGGCAGAAGGGAGAGGCCCCATCAGCACCATAACAAATGTGTCCCAGAGAGCAGTGGAAGAGTGGAGCAGCTACAGAGGTGAAAGAGGAGGCTGAGAGCTGACTTGCCAATGTTTCCTTCCATTATGCATACATCCTTAAGGCCAGTCTTGATGTTAAACAATTGTCTGCAATGATTTTCTTAATGATGGGAGTAAACAGACCTTCCAAAAAGGAAAAACAACATAATGAATATTCTAAAATAAACAACGGAAGACAAAAATAGGAAACAAAAAAAGAAAAAAATAGAAGAATGCTCTATTTTGGGCGGACTTAACCACTCAGGCTAAACAAAGACCTACTAAAATTGCATTAAGGCTACATTGTGATAAATTAATACCATACAAAAAGCTGCAGGATTTTAATTTCACACAATTTCACGCACTTATAAACAAGAGTAGGTCCATCTAATAGTGTTACAGGAAATACTTTAAAAGGATAGCTTTACACTGGAAATGTCACATGAAACTAACTCATCCCTAGGTTTTATATATTTTGCTACATGTTTTCAAAATATTTAATAGGGAAAAATATATTTAAGACCTGCAATAAGTACTTACTAAGTTTAATAATTTTTACCAGCTGACAAAGATAGCAGTTTAACAATGAGAGGGCAAAAAGACAACATCTTTTCAGTGTCTGCAACCACCTAAAACCTTTCTAACTTGAATATGCAACTTTTAAGAGTTGAGACCCGCACATCTTACCATTTTTAGTACTATTCAGTGAAAGCAAAAAACCAGTAACAGTTTACAACTGAGAAAAATACATCCCTGCTGTATTAGGCTTCTCCTGAAGATTTTTCTTTGCATTTGGCTGAAGACTGAAAACACACTCTTCTCTAGATAACCAGCTTTTCCAAGCTTTAGCTGGCCACACCTACGTAGAAGTCTAAGAAAAGTCAGCATTCAGCTTCTCCTGCAGTTTGCCTAAAAGGTGTAGCTAAGCAAGGAAATGGTAGAAAGGGGCCGTGAAATCCTTTGTGAGGGAAATAGTACAGATTGCATAAAGTAACAGTTACATTCAGCTGTGGAGACAAATCTCTCAGAAAATGTCTTCCCAAAGCAAAGAGAAAGCTATAAAAACTGGGCAGCTCTGTATTCACAGTCTAAACATTTGTTTTAAAACTATTTTACACTGCTCTGGCACTATCCACATCAGCTAACTACATTTAAATTGACATTTTATACTACAGTTCTTTACTTGTTTTGTCACTTTGGTTTACTTTTTTCAAACCAACAGCTCATCTCCTTACAGGGATGCAGAGAGTAATGCCAGAGATGAGTTGTGCCCAACATAGTATCTTGCTTCCCCTCAGGGCAACCATAATTTGAGCAGTAGCCTCTTGAGATGCTATCTGGTTTGTTTGTGGTTTGGTTTTTTTTTGGTTTTTTTTTCATGAGAAAGTTGCCTTGGCAAAGGTGGAAAAGACCTAAAACCCAATTATACTGACAGCCCCATAATGCCCAACATGAACCAAACTGGTTCCATGACACAAATAACATAGATCTATCACAGATTTTGAAGAAACTGGAGAACAAGGAAGGAGAGAACTTGGCTAGAAAGATCAAGTACAATCTCATACAGAACAAAGAATAAATTTTTGGCAGTCGTTAATATTTTTTAGCATAGCACCATTATGTTCTGTCCATCATCCCCACATTTGCAGAGATACTAAGGTCTTTGGGGACATTTGTATTACCTCTGCAAGGAAAGAAAACAGAAGTGGAGGAATACACTGTTGGGAAAATGGGAATACTAGTCAAGAGAAGGGGCAAACTAAAAAGCAAATCCAAATCCTGACAGTAACTACGCATATGAAAATTTCAGAGAACTTGCTGAAGCATCGAAGATGGCAGGAGAGCAAAGAGGCAGATGGAAAGGTAGGAAAAGGAGCATAAAGATACCCATAGTGTGTGCAGCAAGTGTACACAGCAAACCCTGACATGCTTCACAAAAAAAATATGCAGGTGCTCCAGCACCTTGAGATAAGAGAACAGAAAGCCCAAAGCCCAGACACTGTGCTTTTCTGACACTTACAAGGTGCAAATGTGAACAGTGACAACATCAAGAAAACTGCTTGTTATACTTAAAATACATTTTCCATGTCACACTTTTTAAAGTAATATCAAATACATACTTTAGATTTGGAATATTAATAAGCTTACCAAGACAGCAAAAATTATTATTCATCAACACTCTCCCCTAGGAGGACAGGCTGAGAGAGTTGGGGTTGTTCAGCCTGGAGAAGAGAAGGCTCCGAGGAAACTTAATAGCAGCCTTCCAGTACCTGAAGGGGGCTACAGGAGAGATGGGGAGGCACTCTGCATCAGGGAGTGTAGTGAGAGAACAAGGGGTAACGGGTATAAGCTGAAAGAGGGTAGATTTAGACTAGACAATAGGAAG
>VZTO01011104.1:526630-673946 GCA_013400615.1 Syrrhaptes paradoxus
AGGCCACAAGAATAAGTAGATATTTATAACTTAGCTCAAAATCCTCAAAATTTCATACAGCTCTACAAAAGCAATGGTTTGACAAAATTTTAGGTACAAGGGATGGATGTTGCTCAGTTGGAGAACTGAGGATGTGTTCCCAGAGAGACATGCACCTCAAGCGCTTATTCCATAAAGACATCCCCCCCGCAAGTGTGTTTCAAGCACTCACGAGCATGAAATGGGAACAGCTTGCTCTGAGTGACCTCAGCCTCCTAAACCCTGGCTATTACAGTGCTTCCAGACATCCGAACCACACCACTGTCCACCTCACAGGCAGCACGCTGCTAACCACCACTTTAACTGCAGAAAGCAGAAAAAAAATCAAATCTAGTTATCAACCTATCTAAAAAACTCAAACAAACACCACTTGAAAATACAATGCAAGACAGAAATCCTAAGGGGAAAACAGACTCAGCCTCTCCCCTTTTGTTTTCCACCCCATGGAAGCACCACATGAAGCACCAATGGCCCAGCCCACAATTCTCTTTTTTTTATTATTTAAAAGTCACTTTAAAAGGAAGATCCAGAAACACAACCTGGTCCAAGAGCTACTCCTTGCTCGCTCACAGTTTCTATCCTGCAGACACCTTTGTATTAAACACACAGGACACATGGACCCTTTGAATTTGTATTTGTTCAGAGGAGCGACAGCAATACAACAAGGAGCAAATACCCCTCAGCTGAGGGGGGAAGCCTTCCCTTTTGCTAAAACCCCACCTTATCCATCACATCCCCAGAAGCCCTTGGTCCCCCATGGGGCCACATAACTACCTCTCCCATGCTCACTACCAGCAATGCAACTTCTCCTGATTTTGTACCAACCAGCAGGAACTTGTTTCAGTTTGCTAATGTTAAAATCGCAACCCAAGGCTATCTGGACCTTGTTCTGCAACGCTGACTCCCCAAGCCAGGGCAGCTCTTCCCCCACCCAGCAGGCCAGTTCATTTGGTTAGGTCTGTTTCAGGAGTGCGGGGTTATCAGACTCTGTCTCTTATGATAAAAATTTAATTATAATAGTTTGTCATCTTAAATGTTCAAATTAGGGACGCTGTCATTAACAAAAAATGTATCACTCACGAGTTGCCACAGAGTGGGTGTTCCAGAAACAGGGAGAGAGCAGACAGGAACAAGGGCAGAAATCAGCTTGGGGACTCCAATAGCAGTACAAAGCACAATTAGCAGCAGTTATATTTAAAGAATAATTTTACATCCTGGGCCTGTAATTACTTTACACAGGATTAAATTACCACCACCATGAGAAAAAAAAAAAAAAAGAAGCAGAATTGTAGGTGATCCAAAGTATTTTAATAATCAGACAAATCACTGACATTCACCAATTTTTCTACCACAACAACGGTTCAAGAGAGGGGCTCTGAGCAACAGGAAGCATTTTTCACAGTATACTGCACTAACTTTTAATTATCAGCCCTCATGGCCTTTCTCAAGCTTACTGCATCCTCCACCCTACTTACAGAAAAGTGAACCACATTCCCTGTATTAGAAGTCTTCTTAGAATAAGTATCTTCAGGCAGACAAAACAAGCCATGAGAGAAAAAAATAAAAGAAAAAAATACAGACAAGGTTTTTGCATTTATATTGGTATAACAAACAACACATACTCCATTCCCTTTCCAGCCTTCTCTTTCTTAGGAAAAAAAAAAAAAAAAAACAAACAGTGGAGAAGAGTGACTGAGACAAGAAGTTGACCCTAATGCTCATTCTCAGACTCCTGCCTCCCACCACTCCTTTTTTCCTGATAGCTGTTAGAGCTGCAAACAGAAAACCAGAAGCCACTAAGAGTGAGATAATGTTTCCATTTCCTCCTTCCAGAATACAGATAAGGATATGTACGCCCGCAGGTGGGTGTGCACATGGAAAGTACATGAGATAGAACAAATGTAGGCATTTTCAGGGCACCGAAAGACTAGGTACCTTTTCTTACCTTTCCCTACGTGTACCAGTTGCCCAAAACAAACAAACAAAACAAAAAAAAAAGAGCAAGCTACTCTTCTGATGTAACAGTTATACTATCCTCCCAAAGCCTACAAAGAATACACTAGACCCTCAATATGCAACCGATTTTCTATGTTTCAATCAAGAGTCAAAGAAAACATACAACTCTAGGCAGAGGTGCACTTAAAAGTGTAGAAAAATCTGCATTTTGCCTGGGTAGCCAGAGAAAGAGGGCTGTTTCAGTTTGGTAAAAGGCCAATTTAATTAAACAAGGAGATTAGATCTTACCCTTAATGCAGATGAACCTGGGGGAAAGGAGCCTCAGAGTTTATTCACATTATTATTATGCTAAAAAGTATGTCAACACCAACTTAAGCACAAGACAAGGTTCTGTCTGCAATGGAAGCTTTAAGTGGGGCAGAGGATGGAAATAAGGAAGGAGAAGGAAAACTGGAAGTTGGAAATGGAAAGGGAAATTGAGGAAAGAAAAGCAATTCCCAAACCCACCAATCAAAAGAAGAGGGAAGCATTCCTTTCAGTTTGGTTAATTCCCCTGATGAGTTTCCCCTCCTAGAAGTGCAAACATCTCAACAAAGAGGATTTCAACATTTGCATGCACCATCACCACATCAGAATGTTAAATCTGTAAATCACTGGTTAAAAAATAACATCACAGGTTAGTGTAGAACATAAGTGTAGATTTCAGTAAAACCTGCACATAAATTAGTATTTTTTTAAAAACTCTTCTATTTTGGGTGTATATACAACCACATGGCTGGATAAATAAATTCTCTTTCCAGCTGTACTATTATTTCAGTTTTCTGTAGCAATCTTACCGGCCGCAGTTCAACTGTTTTCTAAGAGGCACCTTGTAAATGTATGACAATACATTTTCACATAAGTATTTTTGATTACTCTACCTCACTTCACTTAGATTTCCTGACATGAGCGATGCGCTAACACCTACTTCCTTTCATCTTCATAAACACACATTTAAGAGATATGTCATAACACTCAAGTGTTCTGGGCAGGGAAGAGGAAACACTGTAATTTTAAAAGAATGTCCATATTTAACATTATCATCACACACGAGCTGTCATGATATAATGTGTGAAACTGTACACATTTTATGTAAAACTAACCTTGGACAACCCTGTGAGCTTCATGCTCTTAGCGATTTAATACAAGGGCATATTTTTAAGGCAATATTTGCATCTAGATAGACAGAGAAATTAATCTCTATTTGAAGAGAATATATCATGGATGGACCAAGGCAAGTGATGAGCAATGGAAAACAAGTGCCAGAAATTTTAACCCCAAAATAGTTTTTGGCAGTGCAAAATATTAGTGCCTCTACCCAGAGACTGCCACCCTTATAGCTGAGCAGGTGCAGCAGCTCCTATATGCTTTTCTCAGCTGCTTTGGTACAGACAGACAGGTTGTCCAAGCAGTATTCAGCAGCCACACAGACAGTGCACAAGATGACCATAATTGCTCCATTAGAAGTACTGATTTTTTAAAAAACAGAATTCCCATTTTGATAAGTCTTTAGAAGCAGAACATGAAATCTCAGACCATGCACACTGAACAAACATAAACCTATTTCACAGCAGTCAACTAAACATTTTGTTTTAAAAGCCAGCGGAACCATACGTCCCAATGAAAGTGACAAGGTCATAAAAATTATTCCCAGCAAATCCACATTGGGCATACAGCATATTTTAAGGACAGCCACCGGCCAAAGCAACTGTCCCAGTTCCAGAATTAGGACTGTGATATTTTAACAAAGAAAACTAAATGACCTGGGGCAGCACCATAACCAAAATTCCTCAGTGAGTGTTGTGGTTTGACCCATCTAGCAGCAATCAAACACCACACAGCCACTCACTCACCTTCCCTGCTCCCAAGGATGGGGGAGCAAATCATAGGCTAGTAATCAGGGCTGGGCTCCCTTTCAGCTTCTCCTGCACCTGCAGACAGCAGAGAAGCTGAAAAGTCCTTGACTGTCCTGGCAGCAACTATAAACATCAGTATGTTATCGGCCTTCTCAGCACAAATACAAAACACAGCCTCACAGTAGCTACTATGAAGAAAGTTAACCGTCCCAGCTGAAACCAGGAGAGTGGCATTTCCTAATAAAGTGCTTATGGTCACTACATCACATCACACTACTCTACGATCTTAAGGTTATGGAAAGCATAAAAAAAACCCACATGAAACAAACCCAAACAAAAAAAAAAACACATGAAACAAACACAAACAAAAAAAAAAACACTAACAAGAAAGCAAAAAGAACCCAAATCATATAGAGAATGTAGTTATTTGCAGCAAGTATGAGATGCCAGTATTTCCTCATCTCTAATGTCTAATATTATTTTGGAAAGGAAAACTAACCTTAAAGGCTACTAGACAAGGAGTATTCTCTTTGATTAATAGTAACAAAACAAAAAGTAAGAAGAATCCTGGAATTCTGGCCTATCATGAACCACTCTTGAAAACATCTGTATTTCATAATAAGCTGGGCAGATATATTTAACATATTCCCTTTATCTTACAGTTTCAAATACTCAATGATTGCTACTAATTACAATAAATCTGATAAGAATAAACCACAATAGGAAATACTCTGAAAAAAACCACTATTGAGATATCATGGGTATTTTGGGGAGAAAAAAACAGCCCCACAAACACCAAAACTAAGAAGCAGTTTCCTACTGAGGTTTGTCTGTAGGTGATAATCTGATAATCACCAAGGCCTCTGGGTTAAAACACAAGACAAACACTGAAGTCTCTCATGGACAGGGCATTCTGTCTGATCCCTTATGGTTTGGGGTTTTTTTCTGATTGCTTCCCACCCCCTCCAAACTGGAGCACTTATCATGACAACTGAGACTTAAGCTTAAGCTGAAACCAGCCAAGAAGGTTCGAAGTTGTCAGTGGAAGAACACAGCAGCCACTCAGCATCATGCCTGAAGCCTCGTCCTCATAAGAAATCAGATTTAAACAAAACAGTCCCACAAAACCAAAACTTGACTGGATTACAAAATAGTGACATCCTTATCTATTTTAACCCAATAAGACTACTGTTGCAAGAACCATACTGAAGCCAAACACAGTGGGGTCTGCGGCCGCAGCAGTACTCTGCCTCTGGCAGAGGGACACCTGGAGCCATCCAGGGCAGCCTCCCTGCTCAGGAGCTCTGCCAGAGTTAGGCTGCCTGCACCTGAGGCCAGCTCTGACATGCTGCAGCTCTATGACCCAAAAAGCTGGGAGAAGCCTTGGCTGGTGCTCCCCATATTGCTCCAGAGCTCTGGCACTCAGCTCCAGCCTGTGCCCAGCCATCTTCCTGGCTGAGCCTGCCCCACAGACCCAATTCCCTGTCTTGACCTCAGGTCTGCCTTGGCACTACAGCCCAGCTGGTGATCACCGGAGCACAGCTGCTCCCAGGTACCACCCCCAGTCCTGCTCTACTTACCTCACTGGCACATGGTGGGCCTGTGTGCCACTGGCGACCCCCACGATGCTTGACCCCCTTGCCCCGGGAGGCAGCTCCTCCTTGACAGCTTGTTTCCTCTATGCCAGAGTGTTTCCTCATCCTACCTAGTGGCAGCTTTGCTGTGTTAGTGTATAAAGAAGACTTGGATAGGGCTGGGGTCCTTTCTCAAGGACCTCACAAGGTGGTTATTGGCTTTTCAGGGTTGGATACCAATCTGCCACATGCACACTTGTGATCTAGTACCAGTAGACTAGAGGCAGTTGAGCACCTCGCCATGTTTACTGGTTTGCATCATTATGACTAATTGAAAAACTGAATAACTGCAAATTGAGATGACTGAGGCAGCAAGCTCATTGTGCAGAAGGAAAAAAAAAAAAAAAAAAACCCACACCACAACCAACCATCACATGAAAACCCAGTCATAATTTCCAAACTCTGGTTTGGAAAGCTGAGGTCCTAAAGCACCTTATGGAAAGCATGGAGTTTACCCACCAATTTCACCGCTTGAACACAGTCGTGTTTATTATTGTTATTTAAAGCAACACTTTTTTTTGCACTTTTTTTCTTTATTATCATATTCCAATTTCCATCTTACTTATCAGAGGAATCTCCTAGAGCACAGCAGCTTAAGTAGCTGGTTATATCCATATTCTAGTACTCTGCACCTTGAATACACGTTAGCTGCCAAGTGCAGTCATTTTTAAACAGTCTCCCTTTCTCAAAGTGGTACTGATTTTGCTGGATTTTCCTAAGAAGGAAGGATGAGAGATCATTTAACTAATTTGGGTGCCAGGGCTCAGTGCCAACCTCTGCGATCAACCTCTAAAACCTTGAACACATTCCACCATGGCTCTGGGGTTAGCTAGACTGAGAGCAACTGGTATTTTCTCCTTATTAAGTGCTGGACCCAATACATGCTACCTAATTTGCTTGTAAACACCCAACTACTAATAAAATTGAAAACCAGATCTCTAAAAAATTCACTGCTACACCTGCACTCAAGAGAGTGCTCAGAAGAACATTAACATTTCAAAACTAAGCTCTCAGGAGTTGAGGAATGCTGGCACAAAGGTTGCCCATGCAATCACATTTGAGCCCTTTGATGCACGGACTTAAGGATATAGTCTTTAATTACTAAATTGCTTTTGCTGCCAACACTTCATTCAGCATTCAGTTTGACATGCTCACCCAAGGCATAGCAATTCAGCATTCAGTTTGACATGCCCTACTCAGAATGCGGCCATATGCATTATTTACTGAATACTGTTAAGTCCAAGCTTGGAGCACAGGATTTCTTAATTTCACTGGCAGCTCTCCTGCAGCATTTAGTCTTAAGCACCTGCATATTTCTGAAGCAAAGTTATTCATCTTCAGCATCACTATTTTGATGGGAACAGGATACATCTCCTCTGCTTCACAGGTAAGAAATGAGAATATGTAAGGCCAAAAAGTCTCCACTAATTTGAGGTACCCAACTTGAAGTGTCACTGGTGTCACGTTTTTCAGAGCACTCTGCATTTCAGAGAACTCTGTATCCTGAAAAGGAACCACAGTCTCCACTGGCCCCTGCCACAGCAGACAGCATGCAACACTTCTGCCAAAAAAACACCACAGAAAATAAAGATACACACCTGCAACTAGAGAAACATTGTAAAAGAATGTCATTAGCGATTTGTACAGCCTCACACAGGGCAGTTTCGTTCTGTGGCACAAGATGACAAAATCCAACCCCAGCAGTCAGCAGACAATTTCTCTAAGCATGAAAACATTCTTTTTGCAATATAAATCCTCTGCATTTTTGCATCAAAGAACAAGTGGTTCTACCAGACAACAACCCTTCAGTAATTCACCCCCTTGAAAGACTTGTCCTGTGCACTGAAGACATGCACAGAAGAACTGCTCACTAACATGAGAACCCCTTAAGCAGGTTCCCTCGCTTTCAGTACCTCTTCAGTCATAAAAGGTTAAAATCCCACACCCGAGAGCTTAGGATTCCCACATCCAAGTCATCACATTTAGGCATTTTACTGCTGAGTAGTACATCCCTTGAAAACTTAATTGACAATTCAAAGCTTGACATTCTTTTAGTCCCATCAGATCAGAACAGTATTTCAGTATTTCTACAGTATATTTCACTATTGATAACAGTAATGATTCTGCATAAGTCAAAAAGTCAACCAAGCGTTACTGCTTCAGTGCAGTTGTCAGCCTTCCCTATAAACATGGCTTTCAAATAAATAGAGACAATCAATCAACATTCACAAACTCAACCTATTTTCAGTACAGAAACAGGAACTGTAAACCTAGGAGCTACATACAACACAGAAAATATTTCAAATTCCTTAAGCAGCTTCTCTCAAAGCAAAGTAGACCATTATCAACAGCCTTACTGCCCTGGGATTATCAACATGTACTTTATGAAGGTAATTCATTATTAATAACTTGTGGTTTTTAAAGACTAAATAGAATATTTGCATGGGGAACATAACTAAAATCCAAACCAAAAGTCTTGGCAATGAAACTGTCAACTATGCAATAGCATTCTTACTGACAGAAAGCACTAAATTTCAAACATCTTGCAAAATATTACAGCAGCAGTATAGTTATTTGTATTTGTTACTCTAATTCTCCTGATAGCGAGGTATTAAAAGAATGAAGAAATAAAGTTCATCTCTTGTTGCATATCCAAGTATTCAAGATAGTGTGCAAGCATACCAACTCATTACCACAGCTTTCTTCTTATCAAGAGAGGCCAGCAAAACTATTCTTGAAAAAACAGGAAAGCATACTTAAGTGAGATTAATTTGACACTCTCCTCCACAGAATGACAGTAGAGTATCCCACACAGTAAGCATTTCTTTCAAATTGCAGATGTGTGACTTAACAGAGAATACTAAAAAGTGCAAATAGGCATTTTAATTCAAAAAGCACAATAGTTTTACTGTTACTCTTCACTGCATAACAGCTTCAGAAAATTCTCAAAACATAAGTAAATCTACATGCTTCATTCTGCATTTCTTGTCCACTCAAAATTCCTACGGATGTAAATGGGAAACCTAACCAGCAAAGGCAGCCAATTATTTTGGAACAGGTTCTAATAATAGCTTGCTTTAGCATCAGTCCACAACACAATACCCTAAACTATGAAGAATAACTCAGTGATAAAGGTATGTACATGTGCATGCCTGCACATCAACCTGCTGTGCAGGCTGCAAGAAAGTAGGAAAATAAGTGATACGTATATCTTATGGTACACACACACACACAGTTCAAAGAATCTTTCGAGAGGAGAATTAATGCCTTCTGGAATTATATTGGCTTTTCCTCCACAAATTTAATCAGTCAGTCTATCATACTTACCAATATTCTGTTATCCACTTTATCTCCCTTGGTTTCCAGCTTTACTTTCTTCTTGACTGAAATTTTGATTTTCCTCCCAATAACATCCCTGACACTTTCTGAAATAAAAGAAAATACCTTCATTAAATACCTTCAGTGACAACATGAGAAGGAAACAGACACCACTGTTAAGTTTCCAGGAAGACTCAGAGCTATGTTGTTCAACTGCTTATACTCATGGAAGTCTCATGCACACACACCAGTACTAAACACAAGTACAACTTTTTAAGTATGTCATCTACACAATAAGTTATGCCTACTATGATAGGATTATCAATCTCATATGCCAGGATTCTAAACATAATTTGATATTTCTTTCCAGCACTACTTACACATCAAAAGCATTCCCAAAACAAGCCCCAGCACTGCTCAGCTCTCCTCTGGAAAATACAACAAATTCCTCACTTGCTATTATTTGTACCTGACAAGTTTGCTAAAGCCAATTAGCTTCTCACGTTGCAAAAATTTTAAATGGGTCAGATACTGGAAAAGCCAGTGTTTGCACATTTTGCACTGGACACATTTAAGTCGCAAAGCAAACCGAGCAGACTTCCCGCTAACACCCAAGAGCTATGCAGCAGATGCTGTGGAAGGCAACACTGGTCTGGGTCCAACAACAACGTAGCCATGTCCTGGTGCCAACACCAAAGTTACATTAATTGTCATAATGTTTTAATGCATGTATATACATATGTATACACGGTCTCTGCCAGGTACCAAATGAACCAGCCTTTCCCCTAAACGTTTGCCCTCTGGCCTGAAGGGAAATACACACAGGGAACTGTGTCAGAAAGTTTATACAACTACTGACACTGATGTAATTGGGAAATAAGCAAAGGAGCTCATCTAGAAGAGCCAAAATGGTACCTTCCATAAGTTTCACTCCCCAGCCCCCCACAGAAAAGGAATGAGAAAGAAAACTTTTAAACACACTAACCTACTCCAGCACTACAACCAGCATCCGTAAAAGGCAAGACCCCACCCTCCTCAGACACACACTTTGCCCTCCTGCATGCTAAAGTTTAAAGGCTAAAATTGAAGATAATGGGCTCTTTCTAAGGTTTTTAATTATAGTGCTCTGTACAGCACTTTTCTGCACAATTTTCAGCCAGCAGTGAGAATGCATTAGTACAAGCAGCACACCATGTATTTATTAAGTTTAGTCCAGGCCACAGCGTTCTGTTTTGCCTGCAGGGCAGGACAGCGTACAAGTCAGAAACACGCCTAGTCAGAGTGACACTCCACCAGAAAGAGCACTTTCTGCAGAATCGGCATGTTTTCCCCAGGAATTTTAATTTTCCTATCAGGAAACAAAAGCTCCTCAGTAGCAGCGGCTTGCCCGGCGAGAAGCCTGCCTCAAGCCGCGGCAGCCCCGTGGCAGCCAGCCAGCGCGGCCAGCTTCCTGGGCAACCGCTTGGTCAGGAGCCAGGCTGCAAGCTCCTGGAGCAGCCAGGTAAGCAAAACCCAGGGGAAAGTCCAGCCCCATCCTCCCAACATGAACTGTTTTCCCCAAGGCTTCCCCTCCCATGGGTAACGCCTAATTCTGGTCTTTCTGTCCCTGCTTGGGAACCCAGAAGCAAGGTGACCACATCATAAAGTCCTACCA
Source organism: Syrrhaptes paradoxus (assembly GCA_013400615.1). Taxonomy (NCBI): domain Eukaryota; kingdom Metazoa; phylum Chordata; class Aves; order Pterocliformes; family Pteroclidae; genus Syrrhaptes; species Syrrhaptes paradoxus. Next base: position 537,127 of record VZTO01011104.1, read on the forward strand.
ACTTGCAGAAGGAAAGGCATTGCTGCTGTCTCTGCTACTTCACTTCCACCCCCAGCCTCTGCCTTTCAGTTTCTCCTTTCCCAAAAACAGTTCCAAGTGCCTGCATCTAGCAAGGGACTTCCTCCCAAAGCATGGGTACGGGGGGGACCCACTTCCCTGAGCTGTCCCACAGGTCCCACACAGCAGCAGCGGCAGCAACTGCAAGCCCATAGCTCCAGCACTTACTTCAACAAGCAATAGGACCTGGCACCTGAGACTCTGCAAAGCGTTGGGATGTCAGCTCCCTCCAAGGCTCTATCTGCCAGAAAGGTCTAGAAATGCTTCTTCAAAGAGTTAAGATACAAATTTCCAGATTTTCCCCATGTGACTCAGGACACTTCCTTACACACTGGGTGGCAAGTGAAGCATTTTGTCAGACTCAGAGACAGAAACATAATGTTAAAGCTCATGTTTTACAGGGCTCATCCATTTTTAATGCTGGACACTTCACACGCCTGCACATCAGAGGAGTGGATCCAGGTAAGTCAACAACAAGAGAGTCTTTTTAAGACTGTGACCTACAAGACCTGACAAAAGTTGCATGGTAAAGGAGTAACAGAACAAAAACTGCATCTCAAGCACTCCTATCCCCAGTTTAATCTCCACCCTCCCATCACTAAGTGTTAAGGCATATCCTTTCATCCTGTTCTCAAAACAGAGGGTTGCTACAAAAAGTCTATTGAAATGGTTAAATTTTAACATGCAGGCACCAAAATACTGCTAGAAATCAAACCAATCCACATGAACAAATCCACATGCCCCAGAAGAGCCCATGACAAAGCAAGTTGGGTGGGTGCAGAGTGCCAGGACTGGGGGGTTACTCTTAAACTTGTCCAAAGCCACCAGAGGAGGGGATGTGTGAAGACACCCACTTCACTGTTCCCCATAATATGCGCCATACCTCACCTATGACACTAGAGTACAGTGCAGATCCCCAGTGAATAGTATCATGCATAAGTACCTCAAACACGCCTGTCCTTTTTTAAAAAGTTCATGGTTTTGACTACAGCTACTCCTAGCGTACCTCCTAACTCATCACTTCTTAGTGGTAAGCAATAGACTGAAGCAAACTCCACGGTTTGGACACTAACAGGACTGCAAAATAGAGCTATTCTATCTATACAGAAAAAAAAAAAATCATGTAATAGCTGCAACCATCCATCAAGATTTTTACCAATATTTTATAAATGCTAGAACCAGTTGCCACCCATAGCACTGACAAAACTGAAGGAAATGCAACAGCGTAAGTGACCTAGGTAAGGTTTGAAGGCCTGTATTCAATGCAACACATACCTTGTTGCCTGACAAATTTCTGTTTTCATCTGTTATTAAGGCAAGACTAAGTTATTCTAATGTTGATGAGAACCTTAGATCTCCCTTCAACAGGTAAAACCCCAACTAAAACCAAAGGAAGTTTGGCCTGAACAAGGTGGTCAAGGACCAGGCCTAGAGCATCACACCCGTTACACCCAAACGACACTGCTTCCCAACAAACGGTGTTACTGATCCCTTTACCAAAAGCTCCCCAAGGCAGTGACAGTATTTTCAGTGACCTCACCATCACCTGTGATTTCCTAAGCGTCTACCATGCAACACACGGGTTTGTGTGCATGTGGCCATAAAACTTTAATTACAAATACCCTGGCTCTCTCGTACACACACAGGAAACTGACTCTTAAACTACGCAAAGCCCAGGGGAAAAATAAAAAAACAACGACCATAGCCACAGCCCGGAGCCCAGCCCGTGCCGCCAGACTGAGGCGCTCGGAGGACGTGCCCCGGCCGGGCAACGGTGCGGGGCTCCCGGTGCGGAGGCTCCGGGGGGACCGGGGTAGTACCACCCCGCGGCTGCCGGCCCCCGCAGGTCCTCAGCCTTACCCGCCAGCAGACCCCCCAGAGCGCGGGCACACCGGGCACCGGGCCGCCTGTCGCTGCCTGCCGCGGGGCCGGGGCGGCGGGGAGGCCCCGCGCTGCCCGGGGCCGGGCACAGCCCCTGCCCACCGCCACCTCCCTGCCGCAGGCCCNAGGGGCACGTTTGCTGTTCACTGGGGTGTAGTTGTGTGGGCGGCAGCTCCCGGAGCCCTGCAGCAGGAGGGAGGCTCCTGCCGTGCCTGCAGGAGTAGGTGGGTCACAGGAGCCTCTGCTGCCACCGAGTCATGAGCTGCCTCAGTCCTGCCTTTGGCAGCCAAAGGGGTTTGAGTTAGGCACTAGCAGTCAGGTTCCTACAGCTGGGCACGGAGGAACCACCCTGCTTTCTTCCAGCATCTCCCCCTTCCCCGCACGCAGCAGCGGAGCCAACCACCGCCAGCGCGGCCTCGCCGCCCCCCCCGCCGGCTCCTTAGAATCGCCCCAACCTCCCGCGGAGCCCCCTCCGGCACCCGCGGATCCCCCTCGGCTCCCCCAGCCAGCCGCCGCGGAGCTCCCCCGGCTCCCCAGCCCTCCCTCCTGCCGCTACCGCCGCGGTCCCCCACTCCTCCCAGACCCCCCACACCGGCAGCGCTGCAGCCCAGGGTCGCGCACGGCTGCCTCCTAACTTGCCCCCCCCACCACCACCACCTTCCCCCAGGACCCCCGTCCCCGCCGCCAGACCCCGTCCCTTACCGATCAACTCTTTGGGGACATCGGAGCTCTCCTCGGCCATGGCGGCGCTGCCCGGCAGTGCCCGGCAGTGCCCGGCGGCGGGGCTGCTTCAGCGGCTCGCCGTCCCTGCGCCAGGCGCGGCGGGCATGCAACCAGCGGGGCGGGGGAGGAGGCCAGCCGTGCGCCTCTCCGCGGTGCGTGCGCACGGTCTGCGTGTGTCCGTGCGGCGAGCGCGGACGGACAGCAGGAGGAAGGGGCTTCTCCCGCCCCGCGGAGCCCGCTCCCTCCGCGCTACATGACGCTCCCGGCTGCTGGCGCGGCCCGGAGAGGCATTTCCAGGGGGAGGAATAGCCCCTGCGGGCAGCCGTCAGGCGCGGCGGGCCGGGCTCACGGCAGCTCCCGCGCCGGCTCCTTCCTTCCCCCTCCTCCCACGGCCGCCCCTCCGCGCCGCCCGGCTCCCCCCGCCCGGCACCGGCGGCTAAGGCGCGGGCGGGAGGAGGCGGAGGCTGCCCCCGCCCCGGGAGGGCCGGCGCCCTCACCCCGGCCCGGCCTCCTCACCTCGCGAGAGCCGCCCGCCCGCGCCCACCGAGCCCCCGGCGGCAGAGGAGGCGGTGGCAGCCGGGAGCATCGCCCTCAAGGAGCCATCGCTCCCGCCCCGCCGCGGAGAGGGAGGGGAAGGAGACGGCGGAGGGGGGGCAGCAGCGGGCTGGGAAATGCAGCGCGGCGAGGCCGGCCCCGCCTTCTCCCGAGCAGCCCCCGGCGCTGCGGCGGCCCGGCAGGGCGGCGGCGGGGGCCATCTGCCGGCGGCCGCGAGTGTCGCGGATCAACCGGCGCGGCCCGGCCACCGCCGCCGCCGCAGGCCACAGCCGCCAGCGAGGTCTCTGGCAGCAGCGCCGGCGGCCTTCCTGCAGGCTTTGCACCGCGGGAATTCTCCTCCGGGCTCATGAAATTGGAAAAGGTGCGTGTGTCATCGCCAAACCAGCCCTCGCCGCCTGGGAAAGGGATTGCCCAGGCTGGGTCCCTTCAAACCCTGGAAGGTAACCTTTGATCCAGAGCTCACCTCCCTCACTCCCCCACCCTATCTCTACAGGGACGGCAGCTGCTTCAGCACCCGTCCTGAGGCAGCGCCCTCGACGGAGACCACTTGGGCCGGCAGGGAAAGGCCGGTCTCTGAGCCGGTGCTGGGTGGAGGGGAACCGCACGTGCCTCCTTCCCGGCCCGAAGAAGAATCTGCAAACGGCAGCGTTATGTTTGTTGCACTTCGCTGCTGAGAATTTTTGTCGTGCGTAACAGGCACGTTATAGAAACGCAGCACAGGATTGCACCTATAAAAACAAGGACAAAAAGATGCTTATTGGATGAGAGCTAAGGAAGAGGCTCGTCAGTTTCAATGAAAGGATCATTTTCACTGCAGCAGGACTGTGATTGATCGCCCTCCATCCTAAAGGGGTGGATTACTGCATAAAACTCATATTTCAAGCACTCTACAATCAAGTGACGGATCTGGGAGATCAAAGTCATTTCTGTCTAAGTAAGAAACCCGAAATGCATTCCATGAGCGCAACAGTGTAAATCCAAAAAGAGTTATTTTGCTGATACAATACCACACTGCTGCATTCTGTGTCTCGGGGACTACTGCATACCCTGGTCTTCAGAAGAAACATGACTAGCAGTTTGAAATTGGTGTGACTTGCTTGTGAAACAATTTTATTATGATCCCCCATGGCACCAACCAGCTCTCTAAATAATGTCAGAGATTATTTTACCAATACAGACAGGATTACTACAGAAATGGCTACAATTTGCTCTCTTTCCAGTTTGCTGTTTACATGTAACAAAGACATCCTTTAAACAAAATAAACAAAAAGTGGATATATTAGTAAAAGAATATAGTAAAGAAGCTGTGTACTTTTAATATATAGCAATGTCAATCAAATAGTATTTGGATATGAATGTATATATATAACACCTTTTCTGTTGACAGTCCTCTGCCCTCTTTTCCTCGCTGTGCCTGTGTCCTTTTCTAATGTATGCAGAACACCTGCTGACCTCTTCCTTTCCTTCCTGCCAATCTTTCCTCACAGCTTAACAGAAAACTGTGTTTCTTGTTTGCTGTATACACACGAGCTTACTTCTGCTGAGGAACACAGACATCTTTCAGCAGAAAATGAAAAAGGAATTGAGAAGTTCACATCTTTTCTAATAGCCAGGAGGGAAAAATCAGATCGTTACATCTGCATGAGAAAGGCTGTGTAATTTCATGCAGTTACTTCTGTATTGAGTCTAATGCCCTGTGTTCAGCTAGAATTTTCAGAAAGATACCTTCCATCACTATTCACCTGCTCTGCAAAAAATGTACATTTTTGCATCTATGACCACTTATACATGAAGCATAACAGTTTCTCAAGCTGCACTAAACTACTGCCTCATATATGTCTTAAACGGTATTTGGAGGATGAACCTTGCTTCCTCGGCTGCTGTCAGACACCCACAGGCCTCTCAGCATGCATCAGCTGCAAAAATGACGTGTTCCTTCCAGGCCTGACTGCAGCATTCTGCTGGGATACTCCTGGTACCTCCTTCCTCCCAGCTTCCTGACACATGAGCTGGCTGGCACCCCACGCTCGGGATGTATAAAGGGAAAAGAAAAAAAAAAAGAATTATGATAGCAGTCAGGGTTTTTTTGGTTCATTTTGGTTTTTTAATCACCAACACTACAGGCTAATGAAGTATCACTGCCAAGGCTACTGTATAATTCCTGGTTTGAAGCCTAGGAGACTGGACCTGGTTCAAGGTAGGGAAGGTACAGACTAAACTCAGGTGGATTTCTGCCCCCCAAGGCCAAGTTCGATCAGCAGACACATTGTTTCCTATTCCTTATTCCCTGGACAGGAGGCAGAACATGATTGCCCAGGCAGGCTGTTGCTTCCTGCTCCACCAGCTACAGTAATGCCAAGCTATTGGCGCTATCACAACATTAGTCTGCCCTGTGAAAAGAAGTTTCCAGTCCCAAGGGCCCACCTCCCAGCACAGCAGGGACTGGACCGCCTTCCCAGAGATCACAAACAATGATCTCCCAGAGCCTCCCGAACAGAGACTCTTTCCGCAGTTTGCAAGCAAAGACATGGAGAATTTGCTGGCTATGTAAGGAGGTGTGATTTGCATCCTCCCTGGTGACCCTTAGAGTTGGGCAAGGAAGGAAGCTGCCACAGACCTCTTTCCCAGCAGCAAGGATGCTTGAAGAAGCTCAGCCCCCTACAGCAAGTATCCTTACCTGCCTGTGGCCGTTCACCACTTCCCGTGTTGTGCCAGCGTGAGAAATTGTGATACCACTTTGTAACCTGAATCAGTGAAGGCAGTCAGAAAAGGGATTTCTGTCATTTCAGTAGCTGAATTTTAATAATCTTTTATCTATTCCCTCCTTGCCCACTAATGGAGGCACATCGGCACAGCTGAGAACAGAGGTACCCAATTAAACTGGGACAACTGGGGCAGACTCATCTGGGTCTCCTGATTGATCTCAGTGGCATTCCCTTAACTCTCAGGTGCAGTTCCTGCCCTGAGCAGTCCTTGCAGTGTTAGCAGGGCCTCCGAACCTCATGTTACCTGCATTGGTGCAAATGATCACAACTTGGGTACCCTAGGTAGGATCACACCCCAGTCATAGCGCAGCATTGCTACCAGAGATGAAGTTCTATAAAGTCATTTTTAAAGTCATTCAAAGCATAACCGATTTGCCTGCCACAGGAATGGGATCTGTGTGGCTTTGTTGGAGATATTTTTTCTCTGAAGCCTGCTCAAGTTGTTGCCTTTTCTGGCATGACAAAAATGCTGATGAGACTAGTGGGCTGGACTGTGTGTGAGTTAGATGGCTGCAGGGAGCATTGCAGCATCCACAGCTTATCCTTCACTGACAGTCACAGAGCAAAGGGAAACTAGGAGCTTCAGAAGACATTGATTAGGAAGATATTTGACACAGAAAGGAAGGGGAGAGGGGGGGGAATGTCCTCTGAATGGCAGCCTTCATGCATCAAATTAACCATTAAGTAACTTTTGAGGAACTTCTGACTCCACCTCCCACAGGTCTATGTTATCATGGCACCTCACCCCCTGTATTGACATATAGTATAACATGTTCCTGTCTTCCAGCCAATCCTTTGCCCTTGTCCTCCTTCTCCACCTAAATCCTGTCTTTTCCTGCAGATAAGGCAGGTGTCAATATGAGTTGGTGCCAAGCCATACACACTGTCAGAAGGTAGGCTAGCCATAGTCAGCTGGTGCACGCCTGCCACTTGGATTGTGGCTTTAGCACTGAAGAATCTCAGCCTTTTTTTCCTGAGAAGCAATAGTACGATGTAATCAGTGTTATGATATGATCAATAAAATGATCCTACTCCTGCCGCACCCAGTGGAAAGATTTGGGTTGCCAGCAGCCTGTGTCAGACTGATACTCAAATCACACCCTGGAGCCATCCTGCTGCAGAGCAGCATCGTGGTGGGAGGAACCTGATGATCCAATCTGATTTGCAAAACTGCCTTGCAGCATGCAGTAAGAGCTCAGAACATCTCATGAAAGACAGGACAGAAAGCAGCTCTAGATATAAATGACCCAGCTTTGCTAGTTGCATTTCTAAGAACAAATTCAAAGGGGTGACTTCTTCCCCAGCTCTGCCTTTGCAACCCCACAGATACCATTTACTGCCTGGGCTGAATGCAGACAAGAATGGGGCCATACTGTCTCATATGCCACAATACTAGCCAGTCAAGTCTCCAAGAGCAACAGGGTTTTAGGAAGTGTTACTTTTCAATCACTGCAACTGTTAGGGGTATTTTAAAGACCAAGAGGCAGCTAACCTGCCACTCTATGGCAGTACATGAAGCACAATTAAGACACACACTTCCAATTATGTCTGAGCTCCGAAGTTCGTGAAGTCTGTCCATCCCTGACAGCTTTATTTCCACTCAGACTAAAAACAATTTATAGAACTTGCAGTTTTGTGCTCTCCCCACTTTTTCATTTTTTATATTTTTTATGCAATAAATATCTTTCTGTTCATTGCCTATGTGTGGTGATACCATTAAATATGATATTTGGGTCCCTCACATTTATCACATCTGTTCAGAAACCTGTAGGTGTTCCAGGACTCAGGGATGTTTTGACACAAAACATTAATTAGAAAAAGAACACAAAGCAAGTAGCTAGATAATTGAACAATAATAAATATGTCTTATATTGCTGAATGATGGGATGCCTGCTTTGGATTTCACCAGTTGAGACAGAATTGATAGGGAAAAATATATGTTCTCCATCAGCCACTAGTTTGGCAATGGCACACTTGTTATCTGTGACTGAGTCTTTTCAAACCCTTTACTCTGGGTTGCTGTATGCTCTTATGATTATTTCAGTACCCTGCACACGAAAAAAAAATATTATTTTGTCTCTATTTTAAATAGGGTGAATATAAATGCAGCAGCAAGGATGTATATTTTGATAAGGCATACTTTGATGGTAGCGTTAAGAAGAGAATTACAAAGAGCAGCTGATGCCTCATGAAAATATTAATAAGAGAAATCTATTCAGAATAATTCTGGTTACTCTACTGTATTATTATATCATCTGTTTCCATATTACTCTTCCCTCATTCGATTTTAGCAGGCATATTTGCATAAAACCAGGATCATTGTTTCTTAAGAGCTCATCTGCTTCTCCTACTTAGCTCTCATGTGAAAGCATAATCCTCTGCATATCCCATCACATTTAGTTAGACACTGTTATAATTTTTATGACTCCAGATGTGAAACTAGAGAGCAAAAGCAGACGATTCTTAAACACATAGCCTAAACTGGCATCCTAGTTTTCTCTATTCTATACCAGGCATTATTCTACCACGTGGAATACACTTAGCAAGATACAGAATGGAAATGTAACGTTTTAGAGCATTTAAAACAGGAATGTGAGTGTTACAGCTCCTTGGCTCACCTGTCACTAAACCAAGCTGCACAATTTTTAGGGTCTGTGAAATCCCATTTCTCTTCCACTAGAGGCTTTCATTATGTCCGATGTCTCAGCAAGCCTCTTTTTCTTACAACTGACTCTAACCTAACCAAACAACATGCCTTGGCTGTGTTTCCATCAGCCCTGTGAAACTGACTGTCCGCGGAACTGAGGTGGTGAAACATGCTCCATAGACTTTATTTGTACTGTTTGAAACAACCGAAAAACAAGACACATTTTCTACAAGGCCAGTGAAGCAGATGAAATGAACTCATACAAAAATAATTCTGGAGTAGTTTTGATCTAAACTTCAAACTGAAAGTGATTCTCTCTCTCTTTTTGAAAGTTTGAGGTGGTCTCTCAGCCTTTACTATTCTTTCTCCTTCCCCACCAGAAGCTACTAACAGCTCTTCCACCAGTATGAACACCTTTCGTCCAACCTAGCAACCTCTGCTACAAAAAATATGTTCTTTAGATCTCAAAAATGTTTCTCAGAAGCAGCATATTCTGGGGAGGTCATTGGCCATGTGCTGTGTCAACAAAAACCTCTAAGAGACTGTGCTACACCCAAATAGTGAAACACATAACCCTCCAGCTCACAACATGGTAGGGAAGAGAAGATGAGAAGTGTGGAAGAAGAGTTATCTTGGACTACACTGCCTTGGGAACAGAAAAAGATTAATATCTGGTGAATAAAGAGAAGACTGGCAGCAATGAGAGGTGAATTTTAAATACCAAATAGCTTTCCAGCGACATTGAGCTACCAGCCTTTTGGATTTCAGACACCTTTAGGAAAAGACTGGGATATGGCTAGAACATACAACTGCAGGAGTCTCCTCCTTTCACACAGAAGATGTGAACTCTGATACGATTTGTGGAGGTAATATTTTGTATGGTACTTCTGATCCCTCTATACAAGCTTCCTCCTGCATAATACAGTCGGAGAACCTGCACCCGTTTAAGCTGATAAAACATTCACAGAGCTTTGGCTGAATGGTGTTCAGGATCAGCAACGTGTTGGTCTTCTTTCATAGATTAGAGTACTGTTAGGCTCAGTTCTATTTTGGGGGACTCAATTTTTTGCACTCAGTCTTGCACCCACCTTGTGAAATCCATGGTTGCCTCTGGCCTAGGGAGAGCTCCATGTGAGGATGAGAACCTTCTAGGGAATCTTCTTGCCATTTCCATAGTGTCCAGAGTTCTCCTAGATGTTTGGTAAAATAGAGTAAGGAACATTAGTCATACCTGAATGGCTTCTGATAGTTTTATAAATAACTTACAGAGGAATTAGCAAGTGAGGAAAGCAATGTGAGCAAACAGCAAGAACATCCTAGCTGCATGTCCTAACATAAAACAGCATCAAATGGGATATTGCAATGTAATAGGAATTTACTGGCAAAATGAGATTGCCATTCCCGGGGCTGGCCATAACAGGATGTTAACATAAGGGTTGACTAACACAGGAAAGCTGGGGTCACACCAGTTTTTCTGAATGCATATATGTCACCAATGATTTGGAGCAAATTATTTTAAAAAGTGCTACTTTTCAAATCATAAATTTTCAAATCCGAAAAAAAAAATCCTGAGCAATAGGATTATCATGAACATACACAATCTCCTTTCATTAGTGTACATGCATATGTTCCTCTGAGTAGATTTGCTTCCACATATGGCCATTAACTCAATTTTACTGAAAAATAATATCTTTAGACTATTAACTCCAAGCCCTATTTCCAATTCCTAAAGTGGCTGGCATCTGAGGGCAAATGCTACAACTGAACCAAATGTGGTGAGAGGTTCTGTTCTGCTGAAGGGGCAACAAACAGTTCTTGCCGTTCATTGTGGCCCTCAGGACACCACAGGGAAGCCCACCAGTGACTGACCAGCCTCACTTCACACTCCAGTTGAGTGTTCTGCTCCCCAGCAAAGGAGAGGTAAAATGCACACCAGTAGCTTTTAAAAAAGCAGGAGAAACACCGCCACACCATGTATATGAAGAGAAAGGCTTTATGTCTATCAGTGTGTTGAATAATTCCATGATGCTGCTGGGTGCTGAGGACGATGAGCATGGGGTGGCTTATGTCTGTGCTGATGAGCTCCCTTAGCCTTCAAAGGGGTCTGTGGAACTGCGCAGCGATGGAGAGTTGTTTGCTAGGAGGCACTTGGCAGGTTCAAACCAGGGAACTGCTTTTTAGTGCAGATGTTTGCTTTGCTGGGGTTGGATGTGGTTCCTGACGTGGTTTATTTCTGGTGTATAGACTTAGCCTAAGCATGCTCTGTCTCTGCTCCCCTGCATGAAGAAAGGTGCTCAGAGGACTTCTCCAGTACAATGAAATGACGGGACATTTTGCTGCAGTGGCAGTGACCTCAAGCCAGCAGTGCTAAAGGAGCACTTTGGGAACAGTAGAAGAAAAAACACTTGTAAAATTCCTGACATAAGTCACAAGGAGGTCGCAGGAAGAAAGCCTGCCTTGTAGTTCCGTGGTATGCCACCAGCAAAACCAGCCTAAGATGTTTCTGCTCACTCTATTGCCATATTTCACAGTCACTTGACAAGGTGTACTGGTTTTGGCTGGGATAGAGCTAATTTTCTTCATAGCAGCCCGTATGGTGCTACGTTTTGGGGTTTTGATGAAAACAGTGTTAATAATACCACAGGGATGTGTTAGCTGTTGCTGAGCAGTGCTTACACAGCATCAAGGCTGCCTCTGCTTCTCCTGATGCCCTGCCAGTGAGTGGGCTTGGGGTGGGCAAGAGCTTTGGAGGGGACAGAGCCGGGACAGCTGACCCCAATTGACCAAATGGACATCACATACCATACAACACTGTGCTCAGCAATAAAAGCTGGGGTATGGGGAGTTTTCCGGGGCTGCTGTTGCTTGGGAACTGGCTGGGCATCAGTCAGCTGGTGGGGAGCAATTGTGGTTTTTTGCATCACTTGTTTTTCTTGGGTTTGTTTTTAATTATTTTATTTGTTTCCTTTTTTTACTTATTAAACTGTATTTATCTCAACCCATGAGTTTTCTCACTTTTGCCCCTCCTATTCTCTTCTCTGTCCCATGGTGGGGAAGTGAGCAAGTGGCTACGTGGGACTAAGCTGCCTGCCAGGGTTAACCAACAACACTGGGCCATTGCAACTCTTCGCAGGCTGTGCTATAAACCAGGTGAGATGATGCAAGTGAAAAACAAGTCAGAATATCACGACATTGAGATCACACTCATAAAGGGCAGATGCTCCAGAAAAATCACAGTTGATCTTCTAACTTGCTGTGAATGCACTACACTACTCTAGTTTCTCTAATCTCAAACCACCATTTAAAGACCACACATTTGGCTGAATACATTTGTTATTAGAAAATAATTACCCACATCATTATTCAGAAAATAATCAATGATCTGCAAAGCACAGTTTTATTTTCAGTTTCTAATCTCCAGCTACATTTTGGTCTCAGTTACAGGTGCCTCCCAGCGAGGAGAGCAGAAACAAGACCATGTTATTTAGGCCGGGACATAAAGATGGCAAACAGGGAACTGTATAGCTGACCATAACATTCACAATTTGCAAGCTTCACTTTTCAGTCAGTGGTATAGGTCAAATACTATTATTTCTGTTCCCCCTCTGGATTATTTACCTAACAAAGCAGCACAAGAACAGCATATTTCACATTCAGCCTGAAGTTTGCTTTTAGCATATGAGTGCTGGTTCTCATCAAGTTCAAGTGCTCAAATGAAAACAATTACGAAATGGTTACTCCCCCAGTGGAGACAAAATCTACTCATGAATGTGATTAGAGAATTTTGGAAGCATTTTCCCCAGTTGTCAGCCTTGGCTGTTATTTTCTGTAACGCCATTTCTCGAAGCACAAATACATCGGTTTATTATGATTACATGCAGATGAGGATGAAAAAGATTTTTCACTTTCATTTCAACAGAAAGGATCCAGTAGCATTTAGTGGTCTTCAGTCTGCCCCTAAGTGGTTAATTTACTGTTCAGAACAGGTTTTTATTACCCTTTCTTCCTTTCCTGCCTCATTGCACACATGCTAGTCTTTTTTTTTTTCCTGCAACTTGATGCTTTTGGTTCCTTTCACTGTGTATTATCTGCTGCTGGCAGTAATCTTAGCTCTTCATCTGACAGCAAAATTATGAGGTGCTCAGTACAAGATGACAATTTTCCTTCCCTCATTCTTATTCATTTGCACTGCCATCAAGGAATCAGCATCATCTTTTCAACGCATTAGCAGCTCTCTGCTGGTAGAAAGCATTAGCTCCCCATTCTTCAGCAAGAGGTCAAAACCGATTTTTGTTTTGCAACAATCCATTAAATTTTGTGCTTGGGAAAATTCTGTCATTCTCATGTCAGATACCAAGGCTGTTGTCTCAGTTGGCACACAGAGGGAAGACAGGGGTTCCTCTGACATACCAAGTAACACAGGCAGCTGGCAGGCAAGAGCCCTTCATAGAGAGGAGCATGGTCTACCACCAGCCTTCTCTGGTTGATTACTTGCCCTTTTTTTAAATTTTTTTGCCTAGTCTTAAGAAAGCCTCTTCATTTCAGTGCACACACAGAGGGTCCTGGCATCATTTTACTGGCTGTAAAAAGTGATAGCTGAATATTGCTCTAGGCTTTTTTGAAGTGCAAAATGATCTGGTTTTACACATTATCAGCCAAATTTACATAAATTCCTGGCAGAGACAAGATCTACCTAACTTGATGCAAATAGTAAAGGTCACCTGTGTAACTTCCTGAAGGTGTTCACACTGACTTGGTATACCATCACATGGCCAGTAATAAATTATAACATATTATGTACCTCAATAGGAAAAAATATGTACCTGCACTCTTTCTGTATACATGGCATGGCTTTATTCAGTTTCCTGTCCAGGTGAGCTTATCTGGGTAGACAAGTGATTTCCCTTTTCCCCAGGTAGCTTCATAACAGGAAACCTTGGTCAGCATTACACTCATTTACATTCAGCGTAACAGAAGCCTAAAATCTTTGTCAGACAACTTGCATTAAACTGTTGGGTGAGCACAGTTGTGTTTCTGATGGGTGTAAAGGCAGATTTCAAATATGACCTTAAATATACCTGGTGGCAGACAGAGGAGTCCGTAGAGAGCAGAGGGCTGCACTGGCCCCACCAGGGTCCCCCAGGTGCTGGAGCAGAGCCGGGCTGACCAGCTCTGTTTAAGGCAGCATGAAGCTGGCAGTGCTGCTCCTTGTGCTGCAAGCAGACAGATGGTCCTAGGTTTTTCCTGTCTTTCAACTGCAGCACATTTAAATACAAAGGTTAAAACTTGCAATAACTCAAAACCAAAATATGGAGAATGAGAGCTGGAAACAGCCTTGTTAAAAACATCCCAAACATCCCAAAAGTATGCTGCATCCCAAAGAATGCAGTAGATTTGCAGATAGGGCTGGGAGGAAGCAGAGGTAGCAAAATGTGGTTTTGCGTGAAAATAGAAGCTGAAGAGCTAATTCAGCATTCACCTCAGCACAGTCAGAGCCCTGGCAGAGAAACCAGCAGGACTCCTGTGCTCTGCAGCAGCCATAGCAGAACACCCAAAGGACTGAGTTTGGAGAAACCTGTTTGTTTGGGGGAGAAGCAGACATCAGAAAAAAAAAACCAAAACAAACAGTATTTTGAAAATGTCGAGGAGATAATTTTTCTTCTACCCCAGCTGCAAACAGAGGAGCCACAATTGCCATCATGGCTTCATCCCACCCCAGGCTGAGCTGGGGGGCTGCCAGGGTGGGGTGTGGATGGGCACCTCCTCCCCTTGGCTGAGCAGGAACAGCCTGACACGAACTGGGCTGGCTGCTGGGCTGTTTCCAAGGTCAGCCTCGTCGGCACATTTCCCAGCAATCTCCATGAACCTCAAGTTTATTGCCGTTGCCCTGGGAGTATGTGTATCTATTTCCAGTTTTACATCAGATAGGATCTGAAATTAATGTTCTTTAATAAGCAGCAAAACGTGTGTTGTCAGCATCTCAGGGTGAACACAGATACAATTAGACCTCTGGCAGAGCTTATTTATACTTTACCTGCATATTAAGAGTGCTCTTCACATTTTGTCCCATGGTTGTCCTGGATTGTTTGATTTATTTATTTAGCCGTGATTTTACAAAAAGAGGGGAAAAACTGCCGCAAGCACGAAGACTTCACTCCTCCTCACTCTTCCCAGTTGCACACACCCGGTCAACTCATTTCCTTTCTCAGCAAAAGAATTAGTCCCCCATGATGCCGTATTTCCAAAACAAGGATGTTCAGCCACAAAACCTTTGCCTCTGTGTCGGGGAAAATGTGCCAGATGTCCTCACCACACACAGAAAGAGGGCCAGCCCAGGCGCTAGCACACAACGTGCACACCAGTAGTTTGGGGAGATGCAATACCTGCTGATGTATTTAATGCAACACACAGCAGAGCACCGAGTGCGCGATGTGCCAAAGCTGCTGAGCTGTGAGGCAGCAGGAGATGCTCAGCTCTCCAAGCACAGATGCTGCAGCCAAATAGGGGCAGAGGGAAATGGCAGGGGGTGGAAGCTGCCCAGTGAAGTCTTTTGAGTTCCCTACAACATTTACACAAAGCAGTCCCTCCTGAAGCAACTCCCTGCTTCACCAGGCTCAGGAGCCTCCTTGCCTTTTTCCAAGGGCATTAAATTGTGGTTTTCTTCTCATTCCCTTGGAAGACTCACACAGTTTTTTCTAATTCCCTTGCTGAGGTGCAGCTCTGCTCTCCCCAGAGACCCTCCACAGAGATGGTAATGTTTACTGTCTAACAATGATTTCCCCGTGAAATAGGCTTGGTTTGAAAGGGAAAGTGTTTTCTTGAGCTGCCAACTCAGCCAAGCCTCTAGCAGTTGAGCTGGATTTCTCCTCTCTTAGGAGAGTAATCAAGGGTCCTGCCGACAAGCTCCAGACACTAGCTGCGCCTGCGTGACTGTGTGGCCATCAGCCGATGCTGTCAGTGACAGCTTGCTGGCTCCAGTGCCTCTGGTACTGTCGCATGGGGGAACTCACTGCGATGAAGCTGCCAGAGCTGGTGACTGTGCATGCTGCAGAGGCGTGCTGACAGGCATGAGAAGCACTGAGGACAAACTGACCAAGGTCAGGAGATACCTACCCAGGTAAAAACGTACTGTCTTCAGTCAATTTTCAGAGTATGGATGCACTAAGAGGCTATTTTCACACACAGTCTTGCTCACAGGGAAAAAAATATAGCAGCTCAGAATACCACTGAGTTACATGTGCCATGTAATTTGTATTTTTCCCCTTTGGCAAATCAGTGCTATTCTCTCCTGCTAGCACTCCGAGTGAGTGCTTGAATGCAGAATGGTTACCTGGAGCAATTCATGTTCACCTGGGGAACCCAGAGGGATTTCAATGTCCATTAGCTGTGGTGAAAGGGAAAAATATCTTTGCTATATTTCAGCTGCTCTGTTAGGATTTCTGAAGACAAAAATGCTCTTTATACAGCATCAGTTGGCAAGAAGGTTTTTCATTATTAAAGCACTATTGAAAAATCTGGCTATTTATCAGACATTCAAATGGCACCATGCTTTTTGAATGCCTGGCTTTCCCGTTCCTTTCTTTCTCACTTTTTTTTTTTTTTTAATTCTGTCACTTGTTATTCAGAAGTGTTAAGTGTTTCTGGATCTGTCTCTAGAGATTCCTCTTTTTTACTAATCTTTTTCACACCTTAGTTAAATAGAAACGTGTTGAGGAGAGTATAACCTTTTAGCATATCAAAACTGAAATATTGCAGAAAATTACTAATGGAATTTAGTTTTTATTTCATACATTAGCTAAGCAGGTGCAGCTGCATATATAATACTGCAAAGTGTGTATGTGATCTCCTTAGAAGATGAAAGGAGAGATTTTGCAGCTGAGCTTTACATTTGTCCCTTGCATTTACTGGCTTTTTATTTTCTAACTTTTCTAACTTCCACTGTTCCTGGAAGAGCCATAAACTTTACTACAGCTCTGCTTGAGAATAATGCACCAGACATTAGCTCTTCTTGTGAGCAAGGATTGACACCTTGTGGCCAGAAAGCGCTAAAGAAGAAATAATCCTAATCCTGAATCATCTGGCCATTCCCTTTAAAGCAATATTTTCTTTAATTGTCATTTCTTTAGCTCTTTAAAGAGTCACAGTGATATCAGCATAAGTATGGGTCTGTGCTCTTTCCCTTAGGTTTTTATGTGGTTAAGAATGATTAAACTTCCCATCTTCCAGGGAGAGAAAATACCTTTGGAGGTTTTGCTCCTCTGGCAGCCAGGGAGGGGGTTTCTGCTCCAGCCAGACTGTCCTTCAGGGAGTGGACAGCTCAAGGATCATCTCACTGAGAGGCTTCTCTCCCAGTTCTTTGCTGGAATTTGAGGAATATTTTTTTTACACTGGAAGCATTTGTAAGACCTGGGCAAGAATGAGTGGCGTGATCTCACAGCGGAAATTGCTGAGACTGTTCACCATGGATCCCCAACCCCTCATCAGCCCGTTTCAGGACAGCCCTCAGCCTAGGGAGCAGAAGAAATATGTGAGAGGGCCACCATAAACTGGAGACAGGATTAGTTTTGTCTACTTCAGGATGTTTTTCTGCTTCTGCCATAAAATTTACACATAAACTTTGAAATTCTTTTAAAATGTCTGGTTTCTTAGTTACTGTATTAGGCAAAAAACAGGACTCTGAAAAATCTTTTTAGCCCAAAGAAGTGGAAGGGGCTTGAAACACCCCTCACTCCAGCCCAGCTTTTCCTCCTGTATGGAGATTTATTTTTATTGTTGAAATTACACTAACTCCTAGGAACCCAGTGTGCTGGGATTTGTACTAACAAAATACCCAAAGAGTAGTCAGACACTGTCTCACGTCCTCACTGTCTACATAGTGGACAAGAAGCAAAACAGATTAAAGGCAGGGATGTGAGCTGGGAAGACAAGGCAATCGAGTGAAAGGGGGAAAAAACCAGACATTACTGCTCATCCAGTTTAGCTGATGTCACATGAGAATCTGTATGTCAGCATGAGAAAGGTGAATTTTGGGCAGAGATGTCAGAGAGGGTATGTCCAACTTCTTCATATTTTGACTGAAAGCTGTTCCTGAGAACAGAGGACAGTGAGGAAGAAAATGCCAAGCACCCTCCTCCTCATGAAGAGTTAGTGCAGAGGCTGTTACCTCACTCAAGGTCAGTCCTTTCTACTTGTGCAGAGAGCACAGCTTCTCCCAAAGTACAACAGTCATCTTTTTTAGATGCCCAGGAAAAAAAAGTCACAGACTTTTTCACAGGTAACCATAGTAGTGATGCAAATGACCATTTGTCCATGGCGACAATGTCAAAGATGCTTTAAGCTGTACAACATACTGAAGTCAGAGTGCTACAGATTCCCAGCTCTGTTGCTGTATGGGCTGTAAGATCACTTGTGCGCGAACCTTTATGAACCTAAGAGCTGACAGACTCATCCGAATCTCTTTTCTAAGTGAAGAGCAATGCCTGTTCTGAACTCTTCAGTTCAGAAAAAATCTGCTTTGTGTGAACAGTTAGCTTGTGCCGGAGCCCTCCTGGACATCACGCATCCTCTGAGTAGATATCAACCACGTCTCAGGTTGGTAGCAGTACCAACTCTGTTTGCCGATCTTGTATGCATTACCTTGCACGTCATTCTCTTTATTTTCTCCCTGTTAGGTGATGGCAGCCCTTTCTCCACTCATCTATTGCATCAACCAAGTCAGCCCTCCTGGCTGGAGCTACCTCTGCTCAGGAGCTCTTTAACATTCTGGAGCCTCTGACAAAGGCTGATCCCAGCACTAGGCTGTTCAGCTGCAATGGACTGGATGTTTCCAAGGGCGTGTGAGAGGGGTCATGCTTTCACATACACTGAATCCCATGTCAATGCAAATTTGTGGGGCTTGCATGTGCAGCCAGATTTCTGTCAACCCATCCCGAGGGTGTCAGATGGATTCAGTGCTGCAGTAGCAGAGCCATGGAAATGGCACCTGATCTCCCAGCAAGTCAGCTAGGGTGGAGTTACCCTGCCTGGACTCTGGGGCTTCCCTTTAGAGAGCACATTTTCCTACTGCTTCACACAGCTTTAAAGTATTTGATATGTACCCGAGTGACATGAACCAAAACCGTGTAACAAAACCCTGGCCTGAGAAACTATCCTCTTCCCGCACAGGCAACCTCACAGAAGAGGGGGTGGCAGCATCCCCAGTGCAAGGGTGAAGAGGTGCAAGGCGGCCCCATTTTGCACTGCGAACGGGCAGACAAGGGGCCCTGCAGCTGCAGGGACACCCCTCATCGTTTCTCCTCTCCTGGTCTCAATGTGCACAAGATGTTTCTCCACCCCAGCGGAAGCTGGTGGCTTCACCCTGGCTGCAGGTGAAGAGCTGGCATGCAGATGGCTCCTGTGTCCCCTGACTTTCCTCACACTGGACCAAAGCCAAAAAAGGCAAAAATATTATCTACTTTGCAGGATAAATTCTACTGGGATAAATCCTGGTAGGCTGCACCATGCCACATGCCAGCAGCAGCAAAGGGCACCCGAGGCTGTGTCACTGAACCCCATAGGAGAGGTGTCACCCATTTGTCACATGTGGTTATGCTCCAAAAGGAGAACAGAGAACAAGACATCTCTAGATGATCAGCCCAGGGAAAACATACTGACATGGGGTTTGGGGACAATTTTGGTTACAGACGAACCTGAAGAGAAAGTAGCCCTAGCAGTTAAAAAAAAAAAAAATGGCCCTAGGATAAGAACCCTGCAGTAGTCCCTGGAATAAAACTCAAAGATCCCAGTCATTTGCTTTGGAGAGGAGGGAGAAACAATGCCCAGAAATGTTTCATCAAGCATGCTTTCCCAAGGCAGTCAGTGAGTAAAAGCATCTGAGTCATAAGCAAGCGGAAGGGAAATTTTCTTTCAGACTACAGAGTCATTTTAACTTGTTTCTCTCCTACCGAATCTGCTGTGCAACCTCAGTCTGAGAACACAATATGTTAGAATAGAGGTTTACACTTTTCTTTGGCTTTGAATCATGCTGTTAGGGTCTCTACCATCTTTAAGAAATCATGAAGGCAAGTGGCTGCCCTGGGACTCTATACAGCTGCAATAGCTGGGGATTCTTTGTTGATCTCCATTCCAAGAGGTGAGGGGCACCTTCTGACATGAGTATTAAAAGAGATAATTTATCTTAAGGGGTAGTGGAAGGTAAATAATAACTCATCTTTAAAAACCTTATTAGTAGTCTGTGTTACCTCTTTTTCTGGTTTGAGGTAGCTAGATATGTTATAGCTATACGAGGTATCTAACCATTCCTTATTCTATGGGATATTAAAAATTATAATCACTTTTATATAAATAGTTTTATTTATTATAATCATGTTTATATAAACATGAAATCAAAATGCAAATAAATAGATTTACTTACAGAAAGTAAGTTTTCACAACTGGAAAACAAAGTGTGAGCTGCTTTTGTGATACAGGACTATATACCACAGTGCCTGCAAAAGCATAACTATAGAGACGGACATAAAGTTCTGGCCCGTATAGTCCTTGTGAAGCTCCTGATGTGCTATGTTTGCTGCTGGAGCCACGACTGCCAAAAAGTAACTTCAAAGAGAAGGATGAAGAAGAACAAAAATACAGTCAGGGCCATGGAAAACACTGAGGTGTTAACAATCAATGCATATTTTAAAAGAATAAGAGGAGAAAATATATTTAGGAAAATATTAAGTAGAGCTAAAAGCAGGAAATACGAGATGAAATTAATAGAAGAGATTATTTAAAAGGACTACCAGAAATGACACTTTACATAGGTAAGGGAGCAGGCTTCACAGGAAACAACAGAAAGCACCTCAGTAAATTTGGGAATGGATATCACTTTAAAAGCATACTTGTTCTTGGTTAAGAGCCTTTTACAGTGAAACCTACTTCTTATCTAAGTAAAACATAGCTACAATCTCATTGTAATAAAGTGTTCAAAATGTTCTTGCCAGATACAACCCTGCTGTGTACTTTTTGGAGTTTTGCTTGGGCAGATCTTTCCAAGGAGGAAGACAATGGTAAGGTCATGCCAGGAGCTTCCATATGAGCTCTACTCTCATAGCAGTTCCCATTGTAGACATCCTCCTTTACAGAAACACAATCCCATCCACAGCGAGTTCATCCACCCTGTGAAAGGGTTTAGCAGCTGGTTTAGTTTTCACACCTGTGAAAGTCTGGATAGCCCGAAAGCTGGCTCAATGAGCAGGCTTTACTGTACCAGGTACCTCTCTGCAAGTGAAAACAGGGAAGTTTAGGAAAAAAAAATAAGGAAACAACGGAAATGTGCCTTGAGTACAATATTTATTTGTTGACCCATAAGTGGTGCAGCTGTATTTGCAATGTTTGGTGGGAAAAATGCTAAGATAAATATTTCAAGAGGCATGACTGTTCTGTGTCCTGCTGCTATTCTGGGCCAGCAATCTATTCTGAAATGTGGGGTTTTTTGGTTTTTTTGGGTTTTTTTTGTGTGAGGCCCATCCTTCTTGTAGTGTTTCTGACTCAAATCTATGTATACAAGTGGGAAATGTCGGTTTATTTCTAAATCCTAAATACTTGATGCTTTGTGGCAGGTCCTGTCTGGAGAGGGTACATGAGGAATAGTTGAGCCTGGAATAAGAAGGCTATCATCATTATTTGAGAAAATTTCATCCGCTAAAATGGTGTGCCAAGCTTATTGGTAACATAATCCAAATACTTGCCAGTATCTGAAATAGTTTCTAAAAATATTTAGTAAATACGTGATCATCAAGTTGAAATTTCTAGAATGGTTAATCCAGTTAATTTTAGAAGGAATTTCCCGTAGGCCAACAAATAAAATGCAAGGGAAAAAATCAATTAAAATCACATCCTGAACTTTAAATAATTGAAAAGAAAATATTGTGTTCCCAAACACAAAATTTATGTGGTAAGGAAAGCCAAAAGAAAACTACTTCTCTGTCAGCACACCCAGGGGGTGAGGACCTGCAGCCTGCATTTCAGTGCCTCTCCCTGATATGGGAATGAGAGGTCAACCCCTTGCTGTATCTTGGCCACGTCAGGAAAAGCACATATGGACAGAAAGCAAACTCTCCAGGTAGCTTCTGCTTTTGAACACCTGTGCAATCATAATGACTTCACCAGGGAATTACGTATTTAAAGACAGAAGGCACTGACAAATCTGACATGCTGGGTAACACAGACCAGCCCATCCCATCCCATCCCATCCCATCCCATCCCATCCCATCCCATCCCATCTCATCCCTCCTGTACTGAGCCAGCTAGTGCAGGATATGGTGGTTCAGCTCTAAATTACAGCTTATTACGAAAGGCATGAAGACTCACTGTATTCACTAGCTATTAACTTCTTGGGCAAAATCCAACATCAAATATTTACATTTAAAAATAAACTGGAAAATGTTCCATCTAGAGAAACTATGAATTGTTAGGAGGAACTGGTCAGTAGGTGGCACAAGAACAGCACAGGACTGCACTGCACTATAAAAGCTGAGCAGCCGGGGTTGTATCCTGAGCTACCAATGCTGACTTTTATTTTTCCCTTACAGTATTTATAAAGCCTGTTACCTAGTGATTTAACTAACTGAATCATTGCACCAAAGTACACGGAGTGAGGGGCTTAAGTGGTTCTCCTTGAAATGCTGGTTACTCCATCACTGCGTACACTGTGTACTCTTGACATCCGCTAACATCGCTATACCTTATCAACTGCTTTAAATAAGATTGAATTCCACTGTACATCAAAGTGGGCATCTGACATGCCGAAGTACAGTGCTCTGACATTTATCAGGCTTGTGGTTTGCTAACTTGAAAAAATATTGTTTATATTGCAACCAGAGCATCTCAAAGCCTCTAAAAGAAGTGGGGAAACGTAACCCCACAGCAGACCCCCTCTGCTGATGGAAGAGGTTCATTAACTGTGTTTATCAGCAGCATGTTGGGGAAAAAAAACAGTAGAGCCCCATGTCAGGGCTTCAGGCACCAATTTGTATCCATCACTATCTGCAGGAGGTCTCTGTCTTTCTAGCAGCCACTAGAAAACCTCATGGTGCTGGAAGGTCAATGATGAGCATCAGATTGAGAGATTGTCTTTAACCTTGTAAACTTTGTGGTGGCTGAAGGCTGTTGCCGAGGTTTTTCACGCTGATTGGAGCTACAGGGGCAACATGACTGGGTGCAAACTGGCTCAGCAGTTCCTATTTCTGCTGTGCAACTGCATGTCTCTTCCTCTCCACCAAGATTTTACAGTAAAATGGAGAAAGGCACATGTACTGGGTGCCCTGCCTTGTGACTCTGGCATGTCACCATCCGTTTCTAGAAAATGACTTGGAAGAAAACTGAACGTGGGGGGTTAGAAAATGATGTGCATAATTAAACCTTTCTGAATGTCTCCTTTGCACTTTGGTGTCAGATGGCTGCGTGCAAATCACCCAGAATGTTATGAAGAAAATAATAATGATTTGGAAGCAATCACATGCAAAAATGGTGACTTCTGCCTACTCTAAGGTAAAAATACATCTATAAATACCTTATTCTAAGCTTAGATGTTTTTGTGTTCAAAAGAAGAACAAAAGAGGAGGAGGACAAGCATCAAATACTGAAGAAAACAAGCTATCATCAGCACAAATATACTTGTCATTGTGATGTCATTGTAATGTATTTTCCTTAAGCAAAGGTGAATGCTGCATAGCTAGTCTCTTATATTATTCTTATTTGTCTGTACAATTCTAAAAAGACAATTATAAGCACTACTTAAGCATAAAGTACAACAAAGCCATCATACCTTTCTCCTTTCAGATCTAATTTCCATTTCCAGCCCACACATACCTGCTGTTATATCTCATTTATTTCTGTAAATTATGTGTATCAGAGTCATTGCAAATAACTGAATTCTAATCAAAAAGTGACTCTTCACCACCTACAGTCACTTCAACCAGTATTTCTCTATTCTCCAAGTAAAGGATGGGCAAGAGGGCAGGAAGCCTAATCTGAGATATGATGTATTAAAGGCTGGAGATATTCTGGAATTGCCTAAGGCATCTGGAGGATGGATATGGTGATCCAGGAATCCCTTCCAGTCTGGTACAGCAACGGTCTCGGAAGACCCAAAACGTCATATGATGAAATAGGAAGAGAAATAGGTGATGGTGCCCATTCACATACCAGAACCATGTTGGTGGAGAAAATAATGTGGGCTATCTGCTCCCTGTTATGCCAGCACTGTTGTCTACCACGGTGCGTGGCTAATTGACTCTGGCTGGTCTCCAAATGAAGTTATTGCACAATGATTCAAGACTCAAAGCAAATTCTTCATGTTTTTTAGAAGTGTTTCTACACCACCCGTTACTTTCATTTCCCATCAGCTCCAAATGAATAATCTGACATGACTGATGTCTGGCAAAATGTAATGGGGTTCTGTGGAATTTCATCTCTTCCCTTGACAGTGATTTGTGGTTTTGGTTTTAAATTTCCAGACTGTTTGGGGGTGTCATACTGAATCCTGTGTGAATTCCTAGTGTGCATGAGCTATGCATGAGCTTTAACACAGACTTCAGGTGCAAATGTCACTGAGTTTTTCATATTCTCAATGGGGATTCAAAAGATTATTTTTAGCTTAAACCGGAATGAATCCAATGAACTTTAAAATAAAACTCAAACGCATCTGTTGGCTTTTATCTATCATTGCAATGAGAGTGCAAAATTTACCTGCCTACGTCAGACGAAACAAATTGATGGTGGCCCTTTGGATGACCCTACTATGAGATTCAAATGGCAAAGAAACCCGAAACCCCGCCAGCTACCGCTCTCTAGTTACGCTGGCGCATGTGGCAGGGCTTGCTGCTCCCTGTCCAGCCAGCAGTGGTCTCACAGGAGGACAGAAGGGCTTCAGGGGTCTGGCCTCTGGGCAGGACACTGCCTATGGGCACGCAGCACAGCTCCTGTGCTCCAGACCCACTCCTTAGCTTTGCTCTTACCTCATCTCATGAGTGGAGAGGTCATTTTGTCACATCGCAGAAGTGCCTCGGACAGCAGTGATGAGTGGCACTCTGGGGATTGCTGTAATATCAAAAATGAAACTACAATATAGGTAAGAAATGCTGACCCGCCTCTGCCAGTGCAGTACTGATGTGGACATGCTAAAGATTTGTTGTGCTCAAACGCTCTCAGTACCCATTTCCTCACATCGGTGGGGGTGAGGTTCCGAAGACAGGCGATGGTTTTGGGATCAGAGCGCATGTGGGTTTCTGTAGGGCATCCTGATATCCCTGGATCTCTTCCTGCTCCAGGGTCCACACGGGGTGCAGCACCTGTAGACCTGCAGGTGGATGAGCTCCAGTCGATACTGCGGGGGCTGAAAAAGGCCCCTTGTGTCTCATGGGCACCTTCCCCCACTCTTCCCCCTGAGCCTGCTTTCCCCAGGGACCGATGCCGTGGCTCCTCCGTGTCGCAGGAGCTCACATATGCACTGGGCGTGGAGAATCAGGATGAAATTACGCACCATTGCCTTCATGCATAAAACATGGCATGGCGATGGAGGGACAGCAGGGCCTCGGCAGCTGCCCGCCGCATCCTCCCGGCGGCCTGGGGCTTGGCCCGGGGCTGCCACAGGTTTGCCCAGCACGGACGGGGCCCTCCTGGGTGGCTCCAGGGCCGGGCAGCCCCTCGAGCCATGGACCTGTCCCCATGCCTGCACTGGGTGCGGAAGCGGCTCTGGCGACACGGGGCCCGGCGGCGGCGGTTCTGCAGTAAGTATGGCGTCCGATCCCCCCGCGCCCCCTTCCCCCTTAGCCGTCCTGTGCCCTCTCCATCGCCTGCTTGCACCCATCCCGCCACGCAGATGGGCCAGCACTGAGCGGGGTCCTGCAGCCCACCTGAGCCCATCCCCAGGTCCAGGTCTCTCTGCTTGGCTGCTGAGGGCACGGTGGGAGGGCAGGAGCATGGCCATGGCTGTCTCTCCCCTAGACCCCCCAGACCGGGGGAGCCCCTGCTGAGCAAACCGTGTGGCTGGTGGGACCGTCTTTGGGAGAGGCTGGTTTGGAAGGGTCCCTTCCTAACACGGCTAGACACTTTTTCACCTTTCTAAGAGAGTTTTAAGAGGGGATGGTTTGAGTGTTGGCAAGGGGAATATGGGGAAATGCAGAATAATACCCCCCTCTTTTTTTTGACCAGCTGCAGCAATTGGAAAGGTTTGATTGAAAGGAACATAACCTGACCAGTGGCTTATGAAATGTCACAGTGCAGACAATGTCCTGAGCCTTCCTGCTTCTTTGGCTGATGGAAGCCACACACAACACTGAGCTAACGTATATATAGCCTTGCTGCGAGTTGCTGGGGTACATTATTCACCATTTCACCGTGGTTTTACCAGAGGTAGTTTGCTTACCTTCCATGACAGACCTTATATGGACGGGTGCCACTGTGTGCAGATCCAGCCACTTCTAGCTGACATTCAGGCTCCCTTTCAGCTGGCACCTTGGAGAGAAATGCTGCCAGTGGTTCTGTAGAGACTCAACAAGGGTAATGGATCCATGACAAACTGGGTAAACAGAAGATTTCTTTGGTTCAGGCAACTGTAGCGTCTCATCACTCCTAAGGAGATGGAATGCAGTGGCTCAGAAGGATGGGCTGGGTTGGAAGCATCCTCTATCCTATCAAGGGACTGGTATATTGTAAAAGGGATCTTGGAATGAGAATGTGATTCAGAGCACACTGCAAAAGGATAAATATGATAAAATGAGCATGCTGTCTCTCAACACCTCTGCCCAGAGCTCATGTCATTTCACTCTCCTAGTTTATCCATGGATATACCAGGGTCCATTTCAATTTTTCTAACTCATACCATTGCAGCATAGACACCCAGATCTCACACCTTCTTAAATATTGTTTTGTGATGAATTCAACTCCAGTTTATCTTTTAGAACAAAATATTACTGGCAAATGTCAGAAAGTCTGCTTTTCCTAGTTGTTGGTTGGCTGTGCTCAGTTGCTCTCTGGTTTTTGATGCTTGCAGCTCTGTGAGTATTTTGGTGTGCCACAGCTTTATGATCAATTTTCTAGTTGTTAATGACGTATAAAAAAAGCAGCAGTTCTGTTTCATGTGTACTTGAGATTCCATTTGAAATTCTCTACTCTTTACAAATATGCATTTGGCAGATAGTTTGGTAATGTATATGGAAACTTCTTACATTCACTTCAGCCATTAATTATCCTGTGAACACGTATGTTCGTTATTTGGGCTGTCCAAATAGTTAATAAGAACTACTGGCAAATGCATGCAGCAATACTTAGCTCAAGCTGTAAGAATGGGAAATTGGAGAACGGCAGATACTCTGAATAATTCAAGGAGGTTTCTTTGTTTGACAGTAGTGCTATCTTTGCACATCTCTCCAAGCCTGTCTTTTTGTCTTGCCTCTGTCTTAGGGAAACATTGCCACACTGAACAGAAAGAAAAAGGGGGAAAAAATATATTTTTTAAAATTTCTTAATGAGTCTGAAAGATACTAATCACACCTGTGCTGAGGCCAGTCTTGTGGGTCTGCTTCTTGCAAGTCCAGACTCAGATTGTCCTTTCTAGCTGCCTTCTGCTGAGGCACTGCAGCAAAACTCTTGCTGTTACAGGAGATGTGCTACTCTTCTGTTTATAAATGTGCAGTTTAAAATTAAAAACAAAATCTGGTAAGGAAACTAGTGCTGGCTGGTTTTTGATGTTGCTGTGAGCACAGGGTGTCACTGTGCCTTCTTGTTAAAGCCATTATTCAAAGGAACAGCCGGGGGACTTTGCGGTCCTCCTGTGCCTGCCCTTGTGGCCCCATTGAGTCCCTGAAGGAAGCTCCCTGCAGGCACATGTGCTCGTGGCAAAAACACTGCTTTGAACAAAGGCACATCTTCAAACAGACAGCAATGCTTTCTTTGCTGCCCCTCCAGCTGAAGGAAAGCAACTGAGCTCATGCCAGAGAAGCCCTCTGAGAGGCTTTTGACATTGTCAGAGTTGGCTCTCCATTTCCACCTCGCAGCGAGGGCTGGTTCCAGTACTGTGGGAGACACTGGACAGAGAGTGTAACTTCATGATGCTGCTGTGAAAACCGATACTGGAACTAATGAAATCTGCTTTCCTGATGGATGCTCCTGTGTCCACGCAGACAAAAAACATTGTGAAGCTCTCCTGGAGTGGGGCATCCACAGCATCTCCCTCTCCCTGGGTTCTCTGGGGTTTCATACAGGTTGACCTGCTTTTTCTTTCATTTCTCTTGGCCCAGCCACATCTTGTTCATGAATCTTGTAGGAACTTCGGGTCTTTCATGACTATATTCGTGATCCGAATGTCATCACACGTACAATGTTTCCTTAGGAAAACAGGCTAAAATGTTCTTCTCACGCCAGGGTTGGAAGCTGAGTTTGAATCATGCTAGTAATAACTGAATGGAGCGAGTTTAAGACTTGTTGGGAAGAGTGTTCCCAACTGTATTGGGAAGAGTCTGAAAAGCAGCTGTTTGCTGCTACTCCCCAAAATGTACTTGGCTTCTGGCCTCCAACACATGTTAAAGCCCTGGGGATCTGCGTGGAGGAGGTTCCTCTGGGCTTTCCTGACATTTTGCTCCAAAAACGTGGGACTTCACACAGAGAAAAAGGATTGTATGTCCCTGATGCAGGATGACAAATTGCGAAATTCTGTTGGTTGTGTTACTGAGGAGCATTTTGGATGGCATTTGCTGGCTTGCCATGCCAGCTTAGTGCTCAGAGGTTGCAAGGTCCCCCGGTCTTGGGTGGTCTCTACAGCTATTCTGCTGGGCTGGACCCATTTGTACCACTTCATGAATCACTGTAAGCATTTGGTGAAAGGGAAGAGGTGGGGAAGCTGCATCAGGAATGTTAAGTGACTTGTTTAGAGACATAATCCCAGCTGGGGCTGGAAGGCAAGACACGGGGGGGGGGCTATCCACTTTTATCCCACAAGTCCCAGCCACCCATGGCACTGTGGGAGAGATGCGTCTGGGTCTGGGTTGGGGTCCAGGTCTGGGTCCAGTCTTTGGCAGCACTGCCTGTCACCACCATAAACCCATCCTGAGGCATTGCCAGGTATCAGGGGTCCAGCCGTAGCATTTCCCCAGCAAGGGTGAGCCTAAAATCTGTACTCTTCTGGTGCTAATGTAGCTTTCACAACCTGTAAACTTTAGGGCAAAGAATCAATGGTGAGCTTTGATCAAATCTCATTAAGTATTCATTGTTAGGCACTTTTTCTCCTCACCAGCAGGGCCTACTAGAGTAATGTTGTGAACAGCCCTTTATTATTTCTGCTTCAAACTGGCTATGCAGTTTAGACAGGAAAATGTCTGTATTTCAGTTTGTTTTCAAGTGAAAATAATTAATTGCCACCAAAAGTGAGAGAAAAGCAAGAAACCAGGAGTAAAAACGTCATCTGGAAAAAAGGAAAGGCAAAAGCTCAATTTGCACATAAACTGCATACACAATATCAAAACCTACCATATTTCATGGTACATGTAATTCCTTCATGGGAAAAAGAAAAAAGTATTTATACAAGTCACTGGTCTCAGGGAAAGCAGAACAGAAATACAGTTCATATTTGTAAATGGAACTAATCTCCTATAAGCTAATAGAAGGGCCTGACTTTAAACTATCCATAAATGTCAATTTTAAAAAAGTGCGTTGTTTGTCCTGCTCATTCTTGGTAATAACGTAGTTTTAAATTGTGGTTTTGTTTTGGAAAGGGAGGACGAGGTTGCTTGCCTGCAGGGGAGTAGCCTTTACGCAATATTGGATACAAGGGCTATATTTTGCCTCTTACCTCAGGGAAATGTTCTTTGGAAAACACACTGTAACATACCCAGCAGCATGACGCCCCGTGCGGCACTGCGATACTTACGTGGGCAAAGAGCCTTTCCACTCCAAGGGGTCCATTCAGGACTGATGGAGATTGATGGATTTCAAAACCATCCAGGGCACAGTTCTTTGTCTGCTCAGACCTTTAATGTGTGGAAAGAATATGCAAGTATGACTAATGTTCACCCATTGCTGTGCAAAACCTCTTCCCACCAAGCCTTTGTTAGCTCTGTACCCGTGCAATGCTTAGACTCGATCCTCCACTGACTTGAAAATCATAATGGGTTTCTAGCTACGTTTTGAATACCAACTAAAATACTGAGAATTTCAGAACATTTGCATGGTTTATTTTGTTTTTCTTAATATCACAGTTCCCCTCTCCCCAACCATTCCGTTTTAGGTGTGTTTCAGAGGAGCTGGAGCTGCTTTGTCATTACTCATCACAGCCAGGGAACGGGACAGCTTAATAATGAGGCTGCAGCAGACCCCTAGCAGGGCAGTTGGCAATGAAAATGGAGTAGATAACATTTGTGTAACATGTAATAATTCACAGGTGTCAATATTAAGAATTCCTAGGAAATGGGTAATAATGGCAATTGCCAGAGCAAGACATTTTTTGCTTAAAGTGAGGACTTCACTGTTCTCCTGAACATCTGGAAAACTCACAGACTCCACATCTTCAGCACAGGCTACATTACCTAATGTATTGTGCTAAATAGCTTTGGTAACTGCTTATATAAAATCCAAAGGAATTAAATCCCCGAGTGAGCCTAGGGCCAATCTCCCTTAAACCCCACTTAAAAGTACTTTGAGGCGGTGTGTGAGCCTTAAGCTATACAGGGGAGATGGGAACTGCCCCACAGCACCTTCTCCCAAGCAGGGGGCACAGCACAGCCTCCAGGTCTGAGCATAACACCCTCAGAACACCCTCAGCTCCTGCTCTGAGGATGAAGGGAATGGAGCAATCTAGACATTTTGTACTGCTACACCACTGCCTCCTGCTGAATTACCCTCTGATGATCCTTGGTTCCTCCGCTCTCCTCCCTGAAAACAGTATGGGCTTAGGCTAGACCTAAAACTTCTAGATGGATAAAATCAGTCAAGATAAATCCCCCTCATAGTGATCTTTAAAGAGCATTTCAACCCTAACTTGTTTTGGGAATAGATAAGGGTTTGGCGGTCAGCTGAAAAAAATAACGAGCTGGTCATTTAAACAGAGTGGTTACAGTGTCCACAGCACAGGCATTAATGAACCTGTGCCAAATGTAATGACTGCTTTACTTAAGCTTTTTAGCTCTGTTAATCCTTTTGATCTGAGCAAGGAGTGACACGTTGGAAAATTAAGCTGAAGAGCAGAGAGAAAGTGATGAAAAGGAACAACAGATTATGCCTGCAGAGAGTGGAGGGCACCGCGGCTAAAGAAATGCAAAAGATACGTAAGAGCACTCGTACCGTCACCACGCGCGGAGTGGTCACTACCCTGAGCATCTGGTTTGAGAAGTCCACATAAAAGCATGTAACTTATATTTTAAAAGATCAGAAAGAACCAAACTTAGTTCTTGTCAGATGAAGACTTAAGAAAGATAAATATGTAACTGGGGTAGACACTGTGGCATGGTGTTTATGATGAAGTGGTTTTTAATGTCTTCTGGATTACGATCCTGTGCCACAGGCAGCAGTTGCATTTGTCAAGGCTTGCTGGTGGCAGCTTTCTATCAAAGCCACCTGATCCTGAAGTCTTTGCAAGTCACCTTCTAAAGTCGCCCACAGCTGTGCTCCAGAAGCTCAGCAAGAGCAGAGTGTTTCTCTTGGGGATAAACCGAATTACAGAAGTATTTGTAAAGCATCTGTATTAATAACGGAAAGGAGCTACGTCCTAAGTGATGGACAGCTTAGGGAATATCAGTATGCGTCACACAAATTCTGTGAGGAATACAGACCGCCGGTGAAATCTCACTGTTGCGCTATTAAAATGGAAAAGTATTCTTCATTTTACTTAGAGTTGCCAAAATTTTTGAAGTGAGCTCTTGTTGCTTCTAATTTTCCTATCAGTTGTTCTCCAACATACCCACCAAAAAGTGATTTCATGTATGTGACAAGCAAAACTCTCCGCTTTCGAAAATGTTACACCACTTGCTCTGATTGCTGGGATAAATTCTCTGAATGCAAGCTAGCATAATCGAAAACAACACAGAAATTAAGCTCAAATTTTCAATTTTGTTTTTAACATCCAAATTTTAGACCAATAAGACAAAACTGAAAAAAGATTATTGTATTCCAAGTATTAGGGAAATAGTGTTCAGTAAAATAATAGCAATAAGCTTGTCACCAAGTTTGCAAAACTGCTTAGCAGGAGTATCTGTTATATACTTTTGCAATGCTTTCACACAACTACACTTCGGTGAAATTAGGCCCTTTCAGTTAATATAAAATCTGAGATAAAACCCTTATATTAAAACGTCTGTCACATTCACCAAATCATGGCACAGTAGTGGACAGACCCACTTACAGAGGAGAGCTTTGCAGTGCAGAAGTGTGTCTGCTTCCTACTCCTGATCATCCGCAGAGCAGGAGGGGTCAGCATCTCCCATCAGGAGAAAAACACAGCCAGGGACCTGAGAGCCTGGCCAGGTCAGAGGGCTTGTCTGGTGGAAAATATGGAAGATAAAGTAGCTCCCAGAACCAGCTTTACCCTACTTATCCTTTCTATTTAAAACCCGTGCTGAAGGGAGTTCAGGATCTGAGAGGGTTTAGTTTTGGGGAAGGAGTGGGCTGATGCATAATTGAATCGTTTCTTGTTTGGAGCGGCAGTACAAAGCCAAGCTCCCACGCTAACTTCCTAAAGTCTAACCCAAAAATGTCAAATCACCTTGAAGTGGAAAAAAACTTCTCAGAAAAACATAAGCAGAGCAATTCAGTTTGCCTGTAATTGCTTGTATTTCCTTTGCTTTCCTAGTGCAAGAGTGCTGGATAAATCCAGTATGGTTTAAAACTTCTGTAATTAATATTTTACCTGTACACGTGTATGGGGTCTTTTTAATACAGTCAGATCTTTAGAAACACCAAAGTATTTCAGCAACTTTTTCAGTTCAGAGTGCTTCCCTGTGTAAATGGTCAAAGATGTACCTGTATGAAAGCACCAGGCAAAGAAAATCCTTATCAACAGAATCAGGGATTATCTTTTAACATACAAAGAAGATTTGAAAAACAAAAGAAAGGAAGGAATGTGAGATCACTTGAAGCTGATTCTTTGGCTAATTGTGTTGCAACTCTAAGAAAAGGACTTGAGATCTCTCTCTACATCTTTTAAATGACATAGTGTCCTCCACCATACATCAAAAGGTACACAGTTCTCTCTCAATATGCACACTGATTAAGCCCTGTCAAAGTGTTAGTAAAGGACTATCTCTTCTAGAACTATGACTGGAGGTCATAATCTTATTTTTCTGGCATGGAGAAATATGTGTATTTTTGTACTCTGACATAATTATTTTGGTATTGCTTTAATTAGCAACCATAATTGCTAATATAAATGAAAACAAGGTACTTTGTGTCTCAGGCATTTTCATTAAATGTAATTTACTTAAAAAAAAACCCAAACACTAGCAACAACAGATTTCATGTATCTTCTAAGCTTAAGTTTTCTTCCGGCACGGGCTTGGTGTGTACGTGTGACAGTAATGTGAGCGAGGTGGACGTGCCAGCTGTGTGTGCTGGGGGCTGGCGGGGTGCTCCAGTGGGTACACCCATGGAAGGGGGTGCTCTGGGAGGCTGCTGTACCCCTCATAGGAGAGGAGGGGGAGAGCTGCCCTTCTCCTCAACTTACGATTTAATTTGTACAGTAACCTTACAATGTGGCTGAAGCAGAGATGCTGAGTTGATTATGCCAGCCTCTTCTAACCAAGTTCTCTTTAAAAAGAAAGTGCCAAAAATAAGGGGTTAATTTGTTTCTCCATTATTTCATGAGGATTGTTCAGTCACATAGAAGCAAAAGATGTCTGAACAGAAATATTCAGGTTGGTATTGTAAATGTCCAATTGGAGGCAGGATAAGGCTCAATAAATGCAAATAAATTGTGTGCCTGTGTTGCTAAATCCACTTGCATTACTAACACAGTATAAAGTCCAGTGGTCACAACTCTTTGACAGCACATTTTTGATACAGCAAACACTTAATCAGGGGCTCGAGTGGTCCATACCCCCTGCCCTGTGAGGTAAACCTGCCTCCTTTTCCTTCTAGACCCTGTGGGTCCCACCAGAGACTATGACTGCTTATTTTCCCCAGGAAGGGATGCAAAGCATACATCTGCAACCTGTCCTGTCCACCCTGCAGCCATGCAACCCCCCTATACAGGGACCAAGCTTCCTTTCCCAGGTGCTGGGACTGAGGACCACTGATGGATTTGCAATTAGCTCATCAAAGATGCAGCACAAAGTGCTAAAATCTCCCAAGGGAAAGCTTCCCTCTAGATGGCCTGAAGAGAAGAAGCTACTCTGGAGGCTGGGGCTTTCGGCATGATATATCTGATGCTCAGCTGCTCCCGAGTTATGCAGAATTAGGTACAATTTGTCAGGCATTTACGTTCTGGAAAGTGAAACAACCAAAAACAAACAAACCACTTTGTAAATACGAGAAAAAGCGGTGTAATTATCCTGTCCTTGGTTTAGGTGAGACCATGAAAGGACGAAGGACTAAAACATTCTGCTCTGTCTGCTGAAGGTTAAGCTGGTTATGACCTGAGTAACGATCACAGCCATCTGCTTTGAAGGTGCCTGTGCATCAAGCCCACCAACAGGAGAACCAGATCTTCACTCAGACAAAGTCAGACTCTGGTAGTCCTGTCTGCAGTCTGTTATTGCCAAGGTCTCTGTTGGGTGTATCTCCTGTGCAGCCACACAAAATAAGAACTTAAAAGGAAAGAACCTCTCTCTCAAAACGTCATAGGCTCCCCTTTCAGCCACCGGTCTCTAAGAGAGATCACCAAAGGCTGGCTCCTACAGACAGCACTTTCATTACAGGCTCACCGCCTGCTGGGCTCAAAACATGTGCCCACCTCCTCACAGATGTCCCCTAATTCAGAGGGATGAATCTGTCTCTGTGATGCTCTTCCCGAGCTGTTATGCTGGGTCTAGAGAAACAGGTTTGGGGAAAACAGGAGGACAAGCCACCAGCAGCATTAACAACAATGAGCCTCCAAGCTACTCTGTCCGGTGGACCGACTCCAGCCCCCTCCACCCAAGTTTCCCGATTCTGCAGAGGAAAAAGTCCTGTCATGTTCCCAATGCCTTCATATATTCTTGCTACAAGAAAGGCAGCTGGTCATCATCACAAAAGGATCTCCTCACAGTATTTATTCAACATTTCTGTAATACACATCATAATGTGACTGCTTTTTGCTCCTAAGCATCATGTGGCTTAATTTAGATTAGTTATCAACTGAAGCTGAAAAATCCATGCTGAGACGCTGCAGCTCATAGTATTAAAATGCAAGATAAGATAAATGAATACATTTTTATTCAGATAATGAGCAACCTGTAAGGAAGGCATTTCCCACTGCATGTGCGGTGTTTTTCTGAGCTGTGATTTTTACAAGATAACAGCTCCCCACCAGAGCAGAAGCACAGCTACTGCTGGTAGGTGCAGTGCAGGTGCCCCGTACTGGCCCCATACCCATGCAGGTAGCCACCCACTGCCCAGGGACTGCTCACATCCTGGCAATACCCATTTTCAGAAGGCAGAAAAGGAGAAAAAGCATGAGGGACAAAAAGCAGGTTGCTTGGAGCAGCGAACAGCTCTGGGTACAGGAAAGGGTCACTGTTGTGTTAGCACTGTCCTTATCCTGCCCAGGGAAGAGCTTTCTGCAAATGTGGAAAGTAAGCGCACCAAAGGATGCAGCTGAAGGTTGTTCACATCAGTGCTCCTCCACATTTGTTTGATTTGTGCCTCCTTATTACTGTGGTCAAGCTTTGGCGTGATGACTTCAGTCATCATTACCTTCAGTTCCTGATTTCATACTAACTAGCCACAACAGCTTCACACAAATTTTAAATTCTCTAAACACCTCCTTTTACTGTCTTTTTTTTTTTTTACTAACTTACCACTGTTGTTCCTTCGTTAAATATCCAGAGATTCTATAAACAGAGATGTTGATAGGAATTACTCCTTTAGCTTGTTTGAGTGACGCTAAGTACCAGTGATGTCCATTAACACCCGGTTACATTTCCCTTTACAGGCACCTATAGCTGTCATCCAGAAGTGCTGAAACTATTTTGAACATGTTGCTGATTAAAGCCCGGAGCTACAGCAGGATTTAGGTGTGGTCAGCATCCCTGACAGTTGCAAATGTTGAATAATGAAGTGACACAGCTGCTGCGTGCTGTGCCAAACCCCACGCTGGTGCGTATGTCAGGAGCACCCTGAGCACACCCAGGAGGCCCAGCTGCTTGGGGGGATTTGTTTTGTAGGTTAGGTTTTCCTGACTGAGCTCCATTAAAGGGCTCACGGTGGGAATAGATGAGTGCTGGTATCAACAGTGGGGTGGATGGGACCACCACAAGGCCCGCACAAATGGCTTTATCCCGTGAAGAAGCCTCCTCCTGCTGCCTGAGGGCGCTGGGCTGCTGCACTGAAACCAGCCTTAGGTCTGAGAGTGCTGAGATATTCGGTACCCTCTCTGGGAGTCATCAAGGAAATGTTGGGGGTGTGTGCTTACTGATGAAAATTTTGATGCCTATGACCTTTGAGGAGCTTTTGCTAGTTTGGGTCTCAATGCCGCCGGTGGGCTGAGGTGGCCAGGTTCTACCAGAGTTGCACCCTGGGCACAAGTGTGTTTTGCTCTTCTTTGTTTGGGTTTTTTATTTTTCTTAGACTGTCCATTATGCATAAGCACACAGGACCACACAAGATTAAGATAGTGTAACTGCTAACCTGTGCATTTTCTAGCAACCTGCTACAAGTAGATTAGTTATTGCTAAAAGACATTTTTAAGGTGTCAAGAATAAGACTAAAGGTTTGGTTTGGATCGTAAGGCATCCTTGCTAACTGCTGACATTTAATATTTAGCAATAGGAATACTCAGGGAGGGAACCTGGAAAAACCGTGAAGCTGCTGTACGTCACTGGAGTCTGTGGGAAAAACAGATGCCAGATACAAAGCACTAACTTTGTCATTATGTCTGATTATATAAACTGTACAATGGAGGGGTCAGGAATATAACCCAGTTCTGAATTGCAGCATCTTCTAAGTCTGTTCTCTCACTGCGAGGTGGTTGCTGTCTGGAATAAGACTCCTCACAGGAACTAGGGGGACACATTCACTCACTGCTTACCACAGTAAAACTGTTCAGAGAGAGCAGTTATTCCAGTCAACAGGTTCAAAAACCTCTGATATTAGTGAGATAAAGTAATACAATGGTTTGCAACTGTGGAGTAACGGGGAATGTTAGACAGCAAAAGGCTGATGAAATCATTAGCCCCTGCCATACAGACAACATGAGAGAGGTAGCTGTCACATCAAGGTATTAGTTGGGATAAGACATGGAATAATTATTACATGCCATGAAATAAATTTCTCTGTTGCATTTATTTTTTTTTATATTAGTGGAGTTATCAATTTTAGTTCCCAGTCTACTCTTTAGAAATATTTTGTGGGCCTACCTTATTTTTCAGGTTTAGGGTATGTCATGACATGCAGTGAGAAAGTCCCTGCAGGGTGAAAGCAGAAGTCAAATGCAGAGAATGACGATATTGCAGTGTTGGAAAGAATAACACACCACCTTCCCTCTGTGTGCTGGGCAGACAGAAGGCCTTTGGGACCCTTCTCTATTTTAGGTGATGTAGTGGGCACTCAGGAGAGAGGAACTGATAGTGCCACTTAACACCCAGCAACCTGGTTTCAAAAAGAGGGCAGCCCACAAAACATGAACAGTTCCTGCTATGGCTCCCTCTTAAACCTCAGTCTCAAATTTCCTCAACCCCAAAACTGTCAAAAATTGACCATCAAAACCAAGCTGTCCTCTCCCAACATTAAGAAGACACTGCGTGTCAGAGTCTGACAGCCTAGAGCAGTGAGAGGTGTGTGCTAAGTTAGTGTGATTGACCAGGAATGAAGAGTAAAGAATTTGTATAAAATCAAGAGAGGAAAGCCTGTTAGAGCAGTTAGTTCCCAAAGAAACAACCACTGGCTGTGATGGTCTTGAAGAGAAGTTTTTCTATTTCACTACAGCTGGGTTTCTGTAAACACAGGTTGCTGTTTGATGGGCTCAGGGAGGAAAACGATGGTAAGGGAAGGAGTGCCTGCAAATGCCTTCTCTGAACATTGAATTCTACCTCTACATATCTTTAAGCAAAGGGAAGACTTCTTTTTTCCCCTTTTTTTCCTTCTTTTTTTTTTTTTCTTTTTCTTTTGCCAAGGGGTGTGCTGTGGCAGCAGCATTCTGCAGTACGTTATTTACTTCCTTCCTAATCAAAATATTATGGAGTTGTTATTGCATATCCCTGCTGTAATTTTGGAAATTTAATCCCTAGCATTTGGGTGATCACACTCCTCCCTGCCATGTAAACTTCTCTGCAAATTCTCTGCCAAGTTTTCAAGCATTCCAATTTCACGTTATTTTGATCTCATCTCAGTTGTGTTTCCTTAACATATCTTGTCTTTAAATATTCTTTATCACAGTAAAAAAAATTACACACGATTACACTCAGGCTCTGCAAGCACAGTCTGGAGCTCCCACATCTAATGAAGACAGAGCAAAAAGTTACCTGGGCTGCTCCAGTCATTCAGTTTGAGGAGAGGCACAGACTTTCTAGCTTCAGTTTGAGCTGCTGGAATTTAGCTCACCTAAGTTTAACAGACCATGTGTTACATGTCTAGGTGACTCCTCTAACTTCTGGTAGTTTGGAGTATAAATCTTACTAAAGATTGCTCTTATTTCCTAGGCTAAAA
Source organism: Syrrhaptes paradoxus (assembly GCA_013400615.1). NCBI lineage: Eukaryota > Metazoa > Chordata > Aves > Pterocliformes > Pteroclidae > Syrrhaptes > Syrrhaptes paradoxus. The sequence continues at coordinate 575,560 of VZTO01011104.1, forward strand.
GCCCCAAAGTTCTGCCATATAAAAATGAAGATTTGAGATAGTGTCCCTAAGTGACACAATAACAAAAATAGGTAATAAATATCCCTTCCTGATTCCTGAAAGCTTTCTGTAGGGTGTCCTGAGGGAATTCTCCCCGCAGCTGCTTTTCGGCCGTTGTTGAAATGCCTGCCGTGCGTAGCAAGGGCGTTCATGGTTTGAGCTCCCTTCACACAAACTCCCAGCCAGTTGTCAGCTGCGCTGCTAAAGGCAGCTCCTGTTGGTGCCTCCCAGCCGCACGGCTCGGAAACACCAGCAGCAGCTCCAGCACAGCTGCGTCGCCTTTGCTCCTCGCACACAGCTTAGGCCAGAGCTGAAGAACAGAATGTAACACCCCCCAAATTTTTATGCTGATCCTGCTGCCTTAATGAGAAAGAGCTTTGTGGACTTTTCGATTATTTCATATTTGATTATTATTATTATTTTAACCATCTTTCCTGAACCACCTGCTGTTCTGACCTCTTCCTGGGACATCCAGGGTCTCCCAGGCAGGCAGTCCTGCAGCAGCACAGAGCATTGCATGGCACTGGGAGGCACATTCGTCCTGGTGAGACTCAGGCACTGTAACCCAGGGATTCATCTGCACTGACACACCCAGAGGTTTATTTTCACAGCTTGTGTTAAAATCAGAGACTGGCATCCTTGGTAGGAAGCATATCCTCTTCTATGGCTGTTTAGAAACATTAGTGGCATATCTTGGATCAGTGAAACACTTCACACACCAAAATGATGTGTTATGCACAAAGTGTACTTGCACAGATGCATTGAGGTAGATGGAGGCAGAAATTATAACCGGGAAACCTATGGAAGACTGGCTTCAGGAGACGAGCTTTGGCACCTCTGACCATCCCATGGAGCAGGCAGGAATGTGAGGTGCTAAGGTCCCAGACAAAAGCACACAGTGAAAGCACAGGGCTTAATTTATCTTCCTCCGAAGCATTTGAGTTTACTGCTCCAGAGAGCTGACAACACTTGGCCATGGCAAAGTGAGCACTACATGCTCAGCTGGTCACTGAACAAGAGGCAAAAAAACCCAAAACCAAACCTCATACACAGTAGGAGATCAGTAGTTCCACATGCTAGTGAGGAATAACTATTTATATCTCCCACAAAAACTGGGCATCACACCCTTGTGAAGCAAGCAGCAGCAGAAACGTCCACATAGTCATCCTGAGTCCTGCCTCTTATTGCCATCCAGGAATGGCTTTTAAAAAGTTTTAACAAATGTTTTACATCAGCCACAATCTCGATAATGCACAGAAAGACTCTGTTTCTGTCAAAACCTCCCTGTGATACTAAGGAGGCAAGCAAAACATTCATTTAGGAGAGTTTTTCTCCACTGAGGGCTGCTGGGGTTGCTGGACCATACTTGAAATCTTGAGTGAGCATTCCCTTGTTTACACCCTGTCCCCCCTGGGATTTCAAACCTCCTGCAAAACAGCATTCTCCTGCTGGGACAGTCATGCAAATAAGCAACTTACTGCTCTTTTATGACTTTCCTTCATTTTCTCAGTGAGACATTTCTAAGCATCAGTTAATGAAAGCAATACCACATCACATCATCTGTTTGCACTGCTATTTGCAGCTGGGCACTGCATCTTCCTGAATGTGGGCTGACTTAGACATCAACCTCTCTGCCTTTCATTTTCTTTATTACTGGCTTTAATAAGCTTTTACTTATGTAAAACATTTCCTTTTCTTGCTAAAACTACCAGCAACAGATGATGTGTGATGCTATTCAGCTGAATCAACCCATCAACCCTCTTTGTCATGTACAAAAAGAGTTTTCCCACCGAGACCAACTCGAAAGTGCTTTACCTGGACATGACTGCTCTCTGCCTTGCCCTGTACCTCCCAGCAGCTTGTATCCCTGTTACACCTCATGTGCAGTGCGATATCAGATGCTGGCCAGCACAAGCAGTCAGCAACAAGCAGAGCTGAACCAGTGCCAAGCACGAGGGCTACAGCAACACTTAAGCATCGGAAACCTCCCCTCCTGGCAGCAACAAGTACCAGGTGTGGTTCAGTTTTCTCAGGCAAACCCAGCTGGGAGGTCAGGGCAGGATGATGTGGGAGAAGCCCCTGCCAGGGTATGGAGAGGCTCTGGGGATGGGGAGAGAGGTGCTTGCGGGGTGCCAGGCAGTGCCAGGCTGGGAGCCTGGAAGCAGCCGTGCCTTGGTTTCAGCAAGGGGTCTGTTCACCCTCAGGAATCATCCTGCTGCCCAGCCAGCTGGGGTCCCAGAGCCAGCCACCTCGTAGCGAGCCTGGCTGGCTAACCCATCGCATCCCCCCCTTGGCACAAGCCCAGCTGTTTCTGCTCTGCAGCTCTTTACTGTTGCAAAGTTGAGGGTATGATNGTTAAAATGTGCATGATTTCAACATATTTTCTAAAACATAAATGTTGCATTTATGTTTAATCTTAAACTGCAGCAGGACAGAGCTGGGTTAGACTTGAGGCAACGTTTTTAAGGGTGGAGACCACAGAGAAGTGGGACAGGCTGCAGGGCAAGGCTCAGATCCCCATCACCCAATGTCTTGGGGAACAACTTAGCCGATATCTGTCAAGAGTGGTCTTGCCTTGGGGCAGGAAAATGAACTTCTTCAGGTCTCTTACAGCCGTCTTGATTTTCTGCAATTCTAGATTTTTCCTCTGTACGTCTGTCCTTAACTGATGTCCCTGGTCAGCGTTGGGTGGCAGCCACCAGCAGCTCCCAGCCCGGTGGGTGTTGAGAGGGGGAGATGAGTGCCCTGAAGGGTGTGAGGGGAGATGGGAGGGGAGATCCCAGGCTCTCACCGCCTCTCTGAGCTGCAGGGATAGCAATGGACACACGCTGCAATAATTTGTGATTATTTTATAGTGTCACCTGTCAGCATTTTTCCTGCTCTTTAAAAACCAACTACTGTCAGGAGTCTGACTTGTTGTCAGACTGGGACGTCCTGGGATGACACTTGGCCATGGTCAGGTTCTGTGCTGAAAGGACTTTTTCCCAAGTAGCTTCAACAAGAAATCTTTCTCTTCCATTCGCTGCCNACCCTCAGGAATCATCCTGCTGCCCAGCCAGCTGGGGTCCCAGAGCCAGCCACCTCGTAGCGAGCCTGGCTGGCTAACCCATCGCATCCCCCCCTTGGCACAAGCCCAGCTGTTTCTGCTCTGCAGCTCATTACTGTTGCAAAGTTGAGGATATGATATGAAACCACAGTATTCATTTCACTTGAGAAAGGGGATGTTAGAGTCAAAAACCGTAACTTTTTTTGAGACTTGAATATTTTTGTTTCTTGAATCAACCTTTGCTCTTGTGTCATCCCTTTCACAAGGGATTGTCAACAGGGAATTCAGGGGAAAAGCTTGAGATTATTGCAGATAAAGGCTTCCTCAAGAAAAGTGAGGGAGAAATCCCTAATCAGTATATTTCTGTTAAAATGTGCATGATTTCAACATATTTTCTAAAACATAAATGTTGCATTTATGTTTAATCTTAAACTGCAGCAGGACAGAGCTGGGTTAGACTTGAGGCAACATTTTTAAGGGTGGAGACCACAGAGAAGTGGGACAGGCTGCAGGGCAAGGCTCAGATCCCCATCACCTAACGTCTTGGGGAACAACTTAGCCGATATCTGTCAAGAGTGGTCTTGCCTTGGGGCAGGAAAATGAACTTCTTCAGGTCTCTTACAGCCGTCTTGATTTTCTGCAATTCTAGATTTTTCCTCTGTACGTCTGTCCTTAACTGATGTCCCTGGTCAGCGTTGGGTGGCAGCCACCAGCAGCTCCCAGCCCGGTGGGTGTTGAGAGGGGGAGATGAGTGCCCTGAAGGGTGTGAGGGGAGATGGGAGGGGAGATCCCAGGCTCTCACCGCCTCTCTGAGCTGCAGGGATAGCAATGGACACACGCTGCAATAATTTGTGATTATTTTATAGTGTCACCTGTCAGCATTTTTCCTGCTCTTTAAAAACCAACTACTGTCAGGAGTCTGACTTGTTGTCAGACTGGGACGTCCTGGGATGACACTTGGCCATGGTCAGGTTCTGTGCTGAAAGGACTTTTTCCCAAGTAGCTTCAACAAGAAATCTTTCTCTTCCATTCGCTGCCACAGATTTGTCTGATGTCTATCAGTAAACATTTTCCTGGTCTGTGCCCGAGTTTTCTCAACTCTCAAATGTTTATGAAGGAGTTATGTGGCTGCTGAGTGTTTCCCGGTGAAATGGTCCCTTACCAGCTCCACACACCTCTACAATTTTCAGATCAAGTGGAAATTATAACTGAAGATCATTTCTGCCTCTACTGGAAGTTGTTTAACGTCACAGAGATGGTTTTGCAAGATACAAAATGTCCTGTCAGAAAGTTACTGGGGATCTTCTCCAAGAAAGAGTTTTTAAACTTCAGGTTACCTTTAATTTAGGGTTTCAGCATCTCTTTCTGTCAGGAAGTGGCTCTCTGAGGTCTCCTACCCAGCTGCTGGGTCTCAGCTGGGCCAGGGGCTTTATATTTAGCTGATACTGTGTGACTAGTTCTCCAAATCCCTTCCTTCCTTGTCCCTTTTCTCTTCCTCCTTTCCTTCAGGGGAAAAATCTGGCACAGATGTACCCACAGCTTAGCTGGGGTACCTGTGGGTCTTTCTCACTCTGCTTCTGTAGCTCTGTAACCCCGTCACTTATCTATAAATTATAAATTGTCTTCTTGACAGCCATGTTTACAGCCCATAACCAGATTAAGTGATTGCATAGCCAGAGTGCACTAACATAAGAAGCTGCACACACAGATTTCCTCTGCTGGGATGCTCCCCTTGCCCACAAGCCTGCCAGAGCTGTTGGCAGTGCTCATAGCCCCCAGCTGAGGCTCCGTCGCTCACAGGGCACCAGAGCCAGGGCGTTAGCAAAGCTCTGCCAAACTCCCAGCTGTGAGAGCAGGCCACAGTGACTTCACAAGATTTGCATTTGCTCTCCAGAGTAGTGGATTTGTATTAGTTACTTGACTTTTTTTAAAGAAAAATTGTGTCTTCTATACCTAGGTAAGAATATTAACTGTATACTAAAAAGATGTACAGCTCTGTATTCCCACCATGGGCATTCTGGGGGTCCTTTTTTGTTGTGGTTTGTTGGGCTTTTTTATATTGGCATCCTTTTAAAGTGTAGCATTCGAAAATTTGTTTTTGGAGCTCAATTCCTGCCACCAAAGTAAAAAATCAACTCCCACTGTTTGATAGCAGGGGAGGGAAAGATGCGCTCAGAAAGCTGTAGCAGTCTATTTTTATTTCTCACATAGTTAGAAATTTCACTCTTTTTAACAGGGCTGATCCCCAGGCTTTATTTCCCAATTACTCTGGGATGATTAAAGATACACATATCCAACTGTTTGTACTCTCCCTCCTCCCTTCCCACCATAACAAGAGCCATAATGGGAAAAGCTGTTTATCCACCCACCTTCAGTCTTCTGTAAACCACGAGGCTGTTTCGTACCCAGTGGTTGTGGCTGCTGAAGTTGAGGGTGGGATGCTGTGGCTTTCCACAAGCCACTCTGGAAGCAGCTGAGATGGATGGAACCATCATCCTTCCCCAACCCTTGGCAGCCTCACCTGCTCCTCACCACCACGGGTTCTGACGCTTGACGTGGCGGCTGTCGTGGCTGTTCACCACTGCTGGACTGTCCTCAGGAATGTCACTGGGACCTCATTGAAAGCCTCTGGCTGAGGGGTTTGTTTGCTGGCTGCATTCTGCACAGTGGCTGCAAGCACCAGGATGGGCTCAGAGCAAAGCTGAGGGGTTTTTTGACTTCCTCCTCACACCCAGAAAAAACCCAGGGGGCTAGCCCAAAACCAAAATTCTGACAACTGTGTGTGTGGTGTGTTGCTGTCAGTGGGACCAGTGTTTGCTTGAGCCTCAGTTTCAGTCTGCAGTGCTTTGTGTCTGATGGTTCCTTGGCCTGTCTACGGTTTGGGAGCAGAGGAAAGGCCCTAACCCCGCAGCCAGCACTGATTTTTGGTGCTTCAGGCCATCAAAAGAAGGTCTTTCTGGGCAGCCTGGGATGCCCAGCTAGGCTTCCTAGCCTCCAGGGGACAACTAAATAAAGGACGTTATCCTCCTGCATCTTCCTATACCAGCCCTCTCCTCAGCACTAAGATACTCAGCAAAATAGCTGTGCAAGTAATATTTTAAGAAACAATGTGTAGCAATTCAAGGGAATATAGGAACATTATAAAGGGAATAAAGAGAACATTATGAACACAATCAAAAATGAAACCATGCAAGCAATGCAGAAGAAAGCTCTAGGCAAAAATGCTGCAGAGTCCTTGGCCCTGGGAGTGGGTTTCTGCCCAGGGCAGGGGCTGGCTGGGCTGAGAGATCTGGGCAGAAAAGTGTGCAGAGCAGAGGGAGAGCCCAGGGCTGGGCACAGCAGGGAAGAGCAAGTGGTGGAGGCACTCTGGGCGTTCTCTAGACATGCTTCCAGCAGGACATCCACACGGCCTTGTGCCACGGGAAACTTCCAGTGTCTCTGAAGGCCACTGAGAATGACTACTGAATCACTCGAATGCATTGGTCATCTGGAGACGGACTGTCTTCTGCCTAGGAGCGTTACCATTTCTTGGCTCTTTGGGTCATGCCCATCCAACTGTTCCTCCCATCTCTGAGGCTTTAAGCTACAGTCAAGGTCCCAGCACTGCTCTGAGCATCACCATCTTTTTCGTTCTCTATTCCAAGCTCAGACAAAACTCTTGATGATGGCTGTGGGTACCTACATCCTCCTTGCTGAGGAATACCAGTCCTGTTATTATGTCTCTTCCCTTGCAGTTCCTGAACACCACTCGCAAGCTTGCCTTCAGGAAGGGCTGGCTGTTTTTCCAAGTGGCTGGGGTTTGTGGGGTTTTGGTTTGGGGTCTTTTGTACTATGGGAAAGGTGAAACTGTAGGACTATAAAGAAAACAAAAAGATGTGTCTTCATTATCCCCTTTTAAACCTGTATGAAACCTCTGACCATCTCACCTGGTCATTGAGGTCTGTACTTCTGTCACAGACCAAAACAAAACCCTGAGTGACGTTTCCAGAGCAGGTGACTTTGAACTCTCCATTGCCTGTAGCCAAACATGTCTTCTAACATTTCATTTGGATTTGGGCAGTAGATAGTAGACAGGAAAACAAACCCAGGTCTTTAAGGTAAGGCTGAGATTAAATCTTTAATTTTACACTCTGTGCAGATTTTATCTCCTAAATATTTGATGTTATCCCTTAAATGCCTACTTCCTGGCTCTTCGCTTTGCAAGTGATGAGAACAGATCCAGTCTAGCAACCATGTATCTTCTGAACAGATCACACTGTATGCTTGTGCTGGCAGCCGTTGCTTCCTTGATGGAGGAAATTAAAGAAATCAAGTTTTGCACCATCTCGGTGACAACAGAAATTCAATACCTTCATTGCCTACACAAGCAGAGAGTTTCTTTTTAATCACATAGCACTAAAAGCAAATGAGTCTACCTCCAGAGCTCCTACCATGGATTCATAACACCTCCCACATTCATCAAGCAGAATAATGAATAAATAATGTATGCAAAATGCCTCCTAGCTGTGAGTGGCATCCTTATTACAGGAACACATATCATTTCAGACCGGGGAAATCTGAGGAAACTCACTGAAATGAGTTCTAAAATAGCTGCCATAAAAATTCACAGAAGGCTGGTATGAAATAGAGATGGCTTTTTCCCACCAGAAACATCACTGGGCTATTAGCAATGTGGAAAAAAGCTATTATAACCATCACAGAAACAGCAGGAGTAAGAGCCAGCCGATACTGCGAGAGAACCTCAGCTGCTGCTTTGCTCCTGGTGCTGCCGATAGATTTGCTGGGTGATGGGTATGAGTTCACTCTGTTCCCACAGCCACTTCAGCCCTTGCTGTGAGGCAGGAATCCAGCCACTGGCCGTCAGTCACACAGTAGTTAGGCTTTTATTACTACATTTGAGTTACAGCATTCTCAGCAAGGAGGAACCTCCCCATCTCTAATTTCCACACCCTCTGAATAAACTGGTGAGGAGATGCCAACTTCACGTGAAGTCTTCCTGGTTTTAACCCCAAGGGTGGCACCAGGAGCTGGTGTGGTGTGCCTGGCTTTTACTGGGTGTTTAGGTTGCAACATGGGGGTTGTGCAGCTGTTGCAGCTTTCTTTCGCCTCTCTCAGTCCCTTAGACAACAAGTGGGTCTGTCACTCAAATGTACTGGGTGGTAAGCAGCCTGGTGGGGCAGAGCCGAGGAAGGGTGCTGCAAGGAGGTGCTGCCTGCGAAAGGAAGGGCTGCCGTGGGGGCTGCCCCTGCCAACCCACTGCTGAGCCACTGCCTTGGCAGGGTTTGCTGGGGATGACAAAAAAGGAACAGAGTGGAAGTAGTATAAAACCCAGTCACAAAAGAAAACTACATTAATGCACAGTGTAGAGTGAGTAATTTATCTGCTGTTGGGTTTTGAGCAGTGAAATTAGTGAAGACAATAAATGAAGAGTAAAATTCATTATAGGCAAGTCATTCAGTCAGAATCCTATACACATTTGTATGCAGAAAAGTACCCATAGTAAGTAGCTTCCTAGCACTTCCCTTGTTCATGAAGGTTTCGTGTGTCTTCAGCAAATCTCTCCTCTTCTTTTGGTTCTTCTCTTAAACTAGCTATGCCACATAGGCATCTTCCTGACACAAGCATAGCTGCCTTGCTGCCACCTGCCACTCCAAGTGCTCATGAAAAGAGTTTTTTTCCCATAGCTAGATTTACTGGAGTTATTTGTACCTAGACAGAGTCCTTCATGAGCTTCTATTAATATTATGGTAATTCATCAAAAGAATTATTCAGCTGTTCACAACACAGGTAAAGTAGCAACAATATATCAACCCTTCTTGGGTTCATACACTTTAAATACTCATTTAAAGGGAGTGACACCACAAATGAGCAAAAAGCTCACATCTGGTGGAAACAAGTGGGATGATTCTCTGGGCTGCTGCAGTTCTGGCGCTTTGGCAGACCATTTCCAGCGGAAAAATAAAGAGGAAAGGACTGAAAAGGAAACAGCTGCTTGGTGGAGTCTGTACTTCTATTACGGAGAAGTAGCACTGAAAATGGCATTTGCTCCCAAATGGAGTCGGGATGTCACTGCGCAGGGATCAGGTCTTGTTGGCTAAGCCTCTTTCACAGTAGCCTTTGAATTGAATTGTCTCAGCTTTTCATTTACAGACTGTGAGAATCCAAAAGGTTTTTTTATGTCATTCTGGTTGATGTAAAATCTTCTCCTTGCTGAAAATTAATTATTGAGTGTTCTGTTACTTTATAATATATTTATGTGCTCTTGGGAACCTCTCTCTTTTAGAGAACAGAAAGTATCACCTTAAACACAGCTCAGGCAGAGAAGTGCCCAGCTCTGCTTTGTGATGCCTTTCCTGCAAGCAGTGCTATCCACAGGCAGGGTTAATATGTGTTACCTGCACTTCTGAGCATTGGCTGTGAAACGGATGTTCAAGATGGGCTGCTTCTCTTACGCAAAGTGCTTTGCTCAAAGGGCTTTCCTCAAATCCAGGTTAAGTGAGAATTGTGCAAACCTGCAAGGAGCTGTATTCTATCTTCTGCTGAGGTTCATGGCTGCCCTCATGCCCATGGCAAGTGCACCCTTCCAGGGGTGTGCCAGGCAGCATGACTGGCACCTGCCATAGCTCACCTATTCTCTTCTCCTGTCCCCATAGGGGCATGTGCAGTGGAGTGTTTTGTTTTGGTGACCTGTTTGCTTCTGTTTTGTGAGGATGTTTTTTAATGAATGTAATTATACTGCTGTGTGCGTGTTAGGAAAGGCCAGCTAAGGAAGAGCAGTTTGGGCTGGCAACTGGGTCAGGGAAGCTCACCAGCTCTTGCCATAGTCCTCTCCACCATCATGGGCCATCCACTGAGGAACATGGTCTCAGAGGTTTTGCTCTGCTCATCGGGCTGTGGAGGAAGCAGCAGAGGGGTGAGAGCTCATCCGCAGTCAGGTCTGAAAGGCTGTCCTGTACAACACAGCTTTGCTCTGCCTTCCCTGTTCTCAGGAAAGAGGGCTTGAGCAAGCACGAGCTACTGACCCTTGCTTGCTCAAGCTCACTAGGGCCAGGCAGAGTCACTTGGCTGTGGCCAAGGGTGAGGCTGAGATGAAGGAACAGGAGGGCATGGGCTAGAAGCTCAGTGTTCTGGTAGAAAAGCAATTAGGAATGTAACACCCGTAAATTCACTGGGCTGGGTCAGTCCTTCTGTTGCTGTTATGCCATGAACATATTTTGTGATCCTCCTACAGTGAGTTACTTTCTTCTCATGCTTAACCTTGACCACTAAGGAAAAAACATATCTGGCAACTTCAAATTGTGTGATTCATTCTACAAGTTATTGCACCCTCTAAAAAGCAATCTACTCTAGAGGCTTAATTGCAGGCTTATTTCCTGCCTCAAAAGTTTGGTTTTGGCCTTGAAAATGCAAACAGCCTTACTCAGTGTATCGGGTTTGTTTGGCGGGGTTTTGGTAGCAGGGAAGGGGCTACAGGGATGGCTCCTGTGAGAAGACGCCAGAAGCTTCTCCCACTCCACGTTGGACCTGCCTCTGGCCAAGGCCAAGTCAGTCAGTGCTGGTGGATCTGCCTCTGTGATAACATATTTAAGAGGGTTGGCAGAGCATGGAGGCGGTGGGTGGCCCTCGCCCTGTGCAGGGCTTGGCTACCCCAACCCCAGCCCGAGAGCCAGGAGCTCTTCAGAAGCCAGCAAAAGAACCTGCATTGGAGTGAGGAGTGGGGAGTGGGATGTAAGAGAAACAACTCTGCAGGCACCAAGGTCAGTGCAGAAGGAGGGAGGAGGTGCTCCAGGCGCTGGAGCAGAGGTTCCCCTGCAGCCCGTGGTGCAGCCCATGGCCAGGCAGCTGTGCCCCTGCAGCCATGGAGGTAATGGGGGAGCAGAGATACACCTGCAGCCTGGGGAGGACCCTATGCCACAGTGGGTGGCTGCACCCAAAGGAGGTCATGACCCTGTGGAAGGCATCCACGCCGGAGCAGTTCATGAAGAACTGCAGCCCATGGGAGGGACTGACACTGGAGAAGTTCGTGCAGGGCTGTGTCCCATAGGAGGGACCCCAGGCTGGAGCAGAGGAAGAGTGTGAGGAGTCCTCCCCTGAGGAGGAAGGAGCAGCGGAGACAATGTGTGATTAAGTGTCCACAACCCACATTCCCCATCCCCGTGCACTGCTGGCAGGGGAGGAGGTAGAGAAATCGTGAGTGAAGTTGAGCCTGGGAAGAAGGGAGGGGGAAAGTGTCTTTTTAAGGTGTGGTTCTGTTTCTCATCCTACTCCAATTTCATTGGTAACAAATTAAATTGATTTTTCTTCCCCAAGTCAAGTCTGTTTTGCCTGTGACTATATATGGTGAGTGCCCTGTCTTTGCCTCAGCCCAAGAGGTTTTCCCTTTGGTTCTCCTGATTCTCCTCCCCATCCCACCACAGGGGAGGAGCAGTGAACAAGCGGCTGTCTGGTACTTACTGCCAGCTGGGCTTAAACCACGACACTTGGGTATGCTTACAGAGCTAGGCCTGCAAGCACAGCAGTGAAGGATTGCTGACCTAACTGCTAAAGTCAATGAAGTCTGGGGAGGATTTAATGAAAACCTTCAAGACAAGACCATTTGCCTTGCTTTGACTGATCACATGTCCCCAGACTCAATGCAGGGTCAAGTGGGCACTCTGGGAAGAGGCATTTGGATGAGATGGCGTTATGCAGTGTCCCAGCCTTGTGCAGCAAGGAGAGAAGAGTCAGGCTGTCAGTCAGACAAGGCACTTGGAAGGCAAATCTCAATAAACGTGAAGAAATGAAGAAAAAAACTCTTTGGAGATTTCAGTTTTCTGAGCCCTTGTGTGAGGAAGATCCTCTTCTAAGTCTTAAATTTACTGGAAAACTTGCCAGCAAGATTCAGAGACCAGATTGAGATTAATTTAAAATTTGTCCTATGGGAGAAGGCTCAGACAGAGCCAGCGCTGCACTGGATATGTCACCAGCTGCCTTTCTTCTTTGCTCCACTCTGCTCCAAGAGACAGTCTACTTCAAACAGGCAGCCTTCGTTCTCCACATTTCTCAGATATTTTTGAGCAACCTAATTTCACTGGAGAGCAGTCTGTGGGGGTTGAGGTTTTTTTACTCCGAAAATGTGAGACCTTCTGGGCATCGACTACCAGGAGAGCGCCAGACACCCAAAGCAGGCAGTTTTGGACAGTTACCAAAGCTGCTGCGGAGGCAATTCTCCACGGGGAGGAGAAAGGCTCAGAAATTGTTCTCAGCCAGCTTGGCCCATACGATGAAACCCTTGTGAAAAGGAAACGGGTTTCCCACGTGTCAGTTTTGACATCACCATCCTGTTTCTTGCCTGTATTTCAGCATGTTAATTGCTTGGAAAGGTAGGGGGTAAAAGATCTACTTAGATCTTTGTGTAGGTGCTGTTGCTAAGATGCATGGTGAAAAAAAAACAAAACCAAAAAACTTTCGACTTTGTATTTTATCCCCATCCTGCCTGGCTTCTGCAGAGGAGCAGGGAGGAGGGGTACCATCCCTGTCCCCCACCAGCTCGAGGTCCAGCGGGAGGGAGGGGAGGGTGCCATGGCAGAGGACAGGCACCTGCTGAGCGGTGGGGAGCAGCTCTCCCTGGGGCTCGCACCACAGCAACAGCAGAGATGAGCTGCTGCATGCTGGGCAGTGCTGCCACTGCCCACCAAGCCAGTAGGATCAGACAGGCCCAAGCAGCAGCATCACCCTGCCTGTCTCCAGAACTGAGTGGGCAGCATGAATTTGACATACAACCTCTTCCCAAAGCCTTTTAACAGACTCTTCATGAAGTAGGGCATGCCGGTGTGTCTTCCACAATAGCTGCTTTGTCCCTCACTGTAAGTGGCTACTTTACTATCCCCAATTTCTTGTCCCTTCTGGAATAGCAAAGCCTCTACCTAGGCTGGTAAATCGACCACAGCACCATTCTGTACTAGAGCAAAGAGTGTGCCCATGGGGTAGGCTAGTTTGTTTCTGATTTTTGTTTTGGCCAGCTTGTGTTAATTTTCTATCATCCATGAATATTATTTCTGAACTGTCCGTTGTGTAAAATACTAAAACTCATTAACATTTGTATTTCAGAATGAGCCATTTTTTTGTTTACTTTGAGACGCTAACTCTACATTCCACCGCTCTTTGAGAAAGCTTCTCACTGGTCTTAATATCTGTGTGTGGGGGGGATGCTCTCCACCAAGAGTTAAGCTTGCTAGAGAAAGAAAATTCAGGAGATACAAAGAGGAAAAAAAGTAATAGCACAGAGTGCCACATTTTGCTGAAACTTTTGTTGCTATTTTTATATTTCTGTGTTGTTAGGCTCTCTCTGAAGTAGCTCTCTCAGCAAACAAGGCCAAGATGAAAGGCAGGCTGATTAACAAAATCAAGGCTGCTGAAGAAACGTGGATGCAGTGGGTGGTGGTTTTTTCCTGAGCCAGCTAAGTATTAGTGCAGCAATGCAGCAGGAGAGAACAAAAATCCTCACCATGTGCAGTCACTGGAAGGCTTTAGGTACACTTTATGAGTTAAATTTTTTGGGGATACCATGGTCAACAGCAGCCAGTTTGCATACATGCTGATCCATCATTTGAAGGTGGGAAAGTTGTTGTTCACTTCCCGTTTTAAACTAGTATACCTTTGTGGGGTAAAGAATTGCAGATGCATGTGAATGTTTGCAGGGATTTCCTCATTCTAAGGTATTCTACAAGTATTACCATTGCTTCTCCACCCAGCTGACAGAATTTCTTCCTGGAAGGTACAGTTGTGGCTCTTCACTTCTTTATTTTGATGAGCCCCAAATCCGTGTCCCTTCTTTTGACCCTCTATCCTTTAGAGGTGATGGAGAAGACAAAAATGCCAAATTGGTCTTCTGTGGTCTTTACACTGTTCCTGAGCTGCTAATCACTTCAACAAATCACAAAAAGTGAGACACTGTGCTAAAAAAGAAAAAAAAATAATCTTCTGCCCTACTTGGTAGGAGTAAAAATGAAGCAATCCCTCCAGGAGAGCTATTACCAGCCCTGTACACATCCAGCCCCCAAGCATGCCCTGTACTGCTTGCTCAAGGAGGAAGGCAAGCAGGGCGGGGATCCTTTGCGGTGAAATTTCCTCTACCACAGGTTCCGTTCTCAGCTATGCTTTTATTCTAGGGCTTCAGAAAAAGGAGAAGTAAATCCTGCTGTTGCAATTATTCAGAGAACTTAATCCCAGAGTGTCACCGATGTACCAAGAGGTTGCAAAGACAAAGCTGGGACATGTTTCAGAAAAACTTCTCAAAAAGTTGCCTGAAAACCAGAATAGGGCCATCTCAGCTCTGCATCCTTAACAAAAATGTTCTCCTCTGCTATCACTTGCAAAATAGACATTAGAAGAGTGCTTTCTCACCCTTTGCAGCAGACTGTTTATTTTTATAAAACCAAGATGCTCTGGTTTTAATACAGCCTCACCAGTAACTGTGCCATGGTCACCTGCAGTGCAAGGGTTGGAACAAGTAACTGGGGAAGGATCGAAAGCTTGAGTGTTGGCATTGCCACTAAGTTTGGACTTAAACGCTCAGACCAAGGTCTCCTCTGGGAACTTGGTATCAGGTGTGAGTGACACAAGGCCTGGGAGAGAGGACCTAAGTCAGGACCAGCATCAGCAAAGGTTTCACAGAAACCAGATTTGGCTAGAACCCAAACTACCTCACTGGTGTCTCTAGCCTGTGGTGAAGCCAGTGTCACACCAGCTTCGCAGCTACCTGGGTGAGATAGACTGAAGGGATGCCTTCCTACATAGCAGAGGAGTTTCAAGGTTTAGGGCTGTTCCAGCTCTTGCAAATATAGATCCTGGCAGAGGAAACCCTGCCAGATAGGTCCTGTGGTGTTCGAGCCTTCTCTATAACACAGTTTGGAAGGTAAAGGCATGTCCTGAATTTCATAGTTCTGCTTGGAACATTATTTGCAGCAGCAATTCCTTATGTCTGCCAGACTCTGCTAAGCGGTGCTCTGCAAGATAGCTGCAGAATTGTGTTAAACAGTAATTTATGGCTTTTTAAGGGACTAATGAAAATAATGCATTGTGGATGAGCTGGAAATGCTGAGACTTGACAGTGTCCTGGTGATGGAAGCAGCTCAGTCAGGCTGCCTTAGAGAAACCTGCTCCTTATTGCAGCTCCCCCAGGCAGGGTCTGAGCCATCTCACAACTGAAGCTGCCACCTTACCCAATTTGTGGGAATACGGGAAAATGTCTTCAAAAATTCCCTTGGCACAAAAAAAAACCCATTGTCTTGCAGAATGCCTGGGGTCAGTACTGCCAAGAACCGTCATGGAGCAGCACAACAAACACTGCTGGTTGGACCTGGAAGAAGCAGAGAAGACTGGGGGACTCCTGAACCCCTCCCAGTGGCTGGAGAAACTGGAAACAGGGTGTACACAAAGAAGAGCAGTAAAGGCCCCAAAACTAAATACAATACAAGCAGAAGTAATTTAATGTGAAGGAGAGGCATTCATCTACAGGCACCATTTGTTGGACAGCGTGACCTGGGAGTCTAAAATAAGTGACCCAGAACTTTCACTCCATTTCTAACAGTCTACCTGAAGGGAAAGAGAACTCATATCTTTATGGAAATATTAGTGAGATATTGCTGGGAATCAGCTTGCAATGCACTTTGCCTGGGATGGAAGGAAGACATATAGCTGAACAATGAGGTGAGTTTCTCCCCTGTATTTCCTCCAACACACAAGAAAATTGGTATTGGGGGGAAAAATATTTTATTAAAAAGTGCTATGGTAAAGAAAATTGGGAAGGTCTCATGGCTTTGGCATAGGCATTAGAATATTGTACAGACCTCTCCAGTTAATTTTTGAATTTGTAAAAAATCTAAAAAATTGGTTGATATTCTAATTGGTAAAAAATTATATAATTGCTGTGTAACCCTCACTAAGACATAATAAGGTTTTGATGTTTAGTGGGATTGAGCATATTTGTTGGTTATGCTGAGGATCATCAGCTAGTTTGCGTGTTATTATGGTACGCAGACTGCTTCTGTTTAACAATTTATGGAGACAATCTGAAATGTTTCTGAGAGAAACCCATGGGATTTACTCATCAAAGGATGAAAAATCCATCATCTGTTCTTTGCTGATGACAATAACCTCAAAGGATCATAGAGGAACCAGTGAGAAAATAACTAGGAAGAAAGAATGAAGGCAAAAGCAATGAGATGTGAAGATTTCTTACAGAAGGAGAGAGATGGTAAGGATACTTAAATCAGCTGAAACAGCAAAGATATTCCCATCACAGCCAAGAGCCACTGGAATGTGCTGAACCCCTTGAGCAGTGGGGCAACTTAGCACTCAGCTGTCACCAAGAAATAAATACAACAAGTAGAAATCCAGCGTTACTCAATAGCTGCTCTAGCAAAATAGCACTGAGCCTAACCTCAAGAGATCCCCAACTCCCACTGCCCTTCCCTAAGGCAGAATCAACTATTCTTATGTTATTCCCAATAACTACTTCTCTCCTCTGCTCTCCAAAAGCTCTGTGGACTCTCTGTAAGTTAAAGCAGCACTCTGATTCACTCAGCACTGACTCACCCCAGCACTCGCTCTTGCTGCTTCACTGTCTCGACTGTTAGAAAGCTTTTTTTCCTAACTTTCTTCTTCCTAGTTTCTGCTAGTTTGCTACCTAATCTGCTTCTTAATTTGCTGCTTCTGTTCTGCAGCCTAAATCCATGACTCCTTGTGCACCACAGAGGTGGAGAAGAGGGCTTGAGGACTGCTTTCATCTCCTCTCTCAATCTTCTCTCCCTCAAACAACGTGGTTCCGGTTCCTCCTATCTTTTCCGTAATTTCCTGTTTCCTAGTCTTCTGAGCAGCCTGGTCACTTCTCTCAGGACTGTCACCAAACGGTCTCTATCCTAATTGAACTGAGATGCCTGAAAGTCTCGTCCTGCCTTGGCAGAGGCCTTGGTAACCCCCACCACTGTGAGAGAATTACTTGGTGACTCTGATCACACCTGATGGCATGTTGTCTGCTCTTTTCAGGTGTTATTGGTGACTCATGTCTGGCTGCCTCCAGCCTCTTTTCTGAAGAAAGTGCTACTTAAGCAGCCATCCCTCAGCCTGAATTTATGAGGTTGATCATTCTTGCTTGAGCATAGTACTTCACAGCTCACTCTCTTGAACTGCATTTAATTTTTTCCAGACCAATTCTCCAGTTTGTCAGTATTAGCTTGAATTTTGATTCTGTCCTCTGGTGTGCATACGCTCCTGGGCAGCCTGGTATCTGCAAATGTAACAAGTGTGATCATATCCATCTAGGATGCTAAAGGATATACCGAATAATATCAGATCCAAAGCCAAGCCCTGCAAAATCGCACTTGACCATGTTGTTTTCTTTTGCTAATGAACTGTTGGGAACCACTTACTGAGTACAATTTTCCAGATTTTACTCATTCTGTAGAGGTTTCATCCAGGTTGGTTTGCTTTCTCCCTTTAAATTGAAATAGTATTTTGCTATGAGAATGTAATGTTACTTTCATAGGCCAAGTCATACTGGAATGAAAAATTAAGAGAGCAGAAGAAGAAAGCCAAAGTCATCTTTGTTGGGCGTGGTGAGATGCGCTAGGTGTTGTGGATTGCAGTATGTGGTGGGTTGACCCTGGCTGGATGCCAGGTGCCTGCCAAAGCCGCTCTAATCTCTCCACTCCTCAGCTGGACAGGAGAGAGAAAATAGAACAAAAGGCTCAAAGGTCGAGATAAGGACAGGGAGGTCACTCACCAATTACTGTCAAAACAGACTTGACTTGGGGAAATCAATTTAATTTGTTTCCAATCAAATCAGAGTAGGATAATGAGAAATAAAGTCAAATCTTGAAAACACCTTCCGCCCACGCCTCTCCTCTTCCTGAGCTCAACTTCACTCTCGATTTCTCTACCTCCTCCACTCAAGTGGCACAGAGGGACAAGGAATGGGGGTTGTGGTCAGTTCATCACATGTAGTTTCTGCTGCTCCTTCCTCAGGGGGAGGGGTCCTCACACTCTTCCCCTGCTCCAGTGTGGAGTTCCTCCCACAGGAAACAGTCTTCCATGAACTTCTCCAACATGAGTCCTTCCCACAGGCTGCAGTTCTTCACTAACTGCTCCAGCCTGGGTCCCTTCCATAGGGCGCAGTCCTTCAGGCACAGACTGCTCCAGTGTGGGTCCCCCACAGGGCCACAAGTGCTGCCAGCAAACCTGCTCCAGCCTGGGCTCCTTTCTGCACAGGGCCACAGGTCCTGCCAGGAGCCTGCTCCAGCTCAGTCTTCCTACGGGGTCACAGCCTCCTTCAGGCACATTCACCTGTGTGGGATCCTCCCCGGGCTACAGGTGTATCTCTGCTCCCCCGTTACCTCCGTGGCTGCAGGGGCACAGCTGCCTGGCCATGGGCTGCACCACGGGCTGCAGGGAAACCTCTGCTCCAGCGCCTGGAGCACCTCCTCCCTCCTTCTGCACTGACCTTGGTGCCTGCAGAGTTGTTTCTCTCACATATTCTCACTCCTCTCAATCCACTGCTGGTGTTTTTTTCCCTTCTTAAATACGTTATCACAGAGGCACTACCACCATTGCTGATGGGCTCAGCCTTGGCCAGTTGCGGGTCCGTCTTGTAGCCAGCTGGCATTGAGTGTCGGATATGGGGGAAGCCTGTAACAGCTTCTCACAGAAGCCACCCCTGTAGCCACCCCGCTACCAAAACCTTGCCACACAAACACAACACACAGTGACATGCCTGAATGGACATTCATACAACTCGTGATGGGTTCACTGCACACAACATGGTGAGGAACACAAAGGGAGACTGTAGGGCACCAACAACACACGTGTCATGGTTCCTGCTCACTGCAGTGTGCGTGTCTGCTGGGGCACTGAGTACAAGGTCTGTAGACCTACTGCCAAGGCCCCAAACCGAGGAGTCCAAAGGGACACAGACAGCAGCTGGGCTAGGGGACCCAGCCTGGGGTTTTTCAGCCACCATGGCTTTTGTATAGCTCAAGTGCACTGAGCTACATCCCAGACTGGCACCATAACCCCCTTGGTGCAAGAGTTCAGTTCTTCCAGGGGCCAGGTCATACACCCACCATCAATGCAGTATGGGAGTCCTTGGGAAGAACTGTCCTCTCCTCTGGGTGAATGTTTCCCGGAGCCTGGCCTTTTTTCAGCTCTCCAAAATACACAATGTGTATTTTATAGACCCACAGATTTGTGTGATTTGTGCACAGGGCTCCCGAGGGCTGTGAAACTGTGGAGTGAGTCGTGTCTTCTACCATCCTGGCCTGCCAACTCTCCTTCAGGACAGTAAGAGGGAGAATTTCTCCCAAGTTTTCTCTAGAACTGAATATCCCGATGAACCTAGATTTTTGGGGAAAAATGTGCAAAAAGTTTCAAGAGTTTAGCAAAGAAAAAATTATACTAAGCTCAGTCAGTCACTAACACAGACTATCTAAACATAATCTAGGTCCCTGGAGACCCTGTAACTTGCAAATGCATTAACAACTAGGCAAGATATTGTAAACTCCTTCCTTCAGGTTTTTAAGGAGGATGTTTACTAGGAGAACTGAAACTGCATCATTATCCAAAACTTTTTCAAATACTCTAAATCCACGTGAATACTCCCTTTCCTAAACTGTCCAGTAACTGGTGTCAACTACCTTTTCCTACATCCTCCTTCATACCATCTCCACCTTAGGGTCATCTGCCTTTCCTTTATAATCTCTTTTTTATCTCCTTGTTTCCCATGAAGGTTATCCCCCACAATGCAATCTTCACCCCCAAAATAACCCCAGAACAAAGTAGGGGACTAACAAAGCCCTTGAGACACAACTTGCTGCAGCTTGGGAATCCTCCTGGCACTGGAGCAGGAGGAGACTTGAACAGGGCAGAGGGTGTTTAAGACACCTCCTGCACTAGCACAACACGGCAGAAAAGGACCAACTCGCCTCTCGTGCTGCTTGTGGGGATGTTAGTAATTTAAGGTAGGGATTAATTAAAACAACTCTGTCCAACACTACTAAATGGCACAAATTTTTACACTTTTTCATTAAGAATGTCTTGGCTTTTAAACCTGTGTCTGAAGATACACATCAGAACACTTGATATTTCTTCAGGGACAGATGTTCTTATAAAGTAAGTTGCAGGGGAAGAAGAGTAAAGTTGGGGTGATTTAATGGAGCTGTTCTACAAGCTGCCTCCTCTTGCTTGATCTGCCCTTGTTTTTGGCATTTCCCCAGTCTCTGCTGCTTTTTGTTGACAGGTTCTTAGAGGATGGGTGGTGGCTTTTTCTGAGAGCAGCATCAGACACGGTTACATGAAAAACACACATATGAGAGCTTTGCAGTAGTTGCAAATTGATTCAGGTTGGGTTTTTTTTTTTTGGTGTGGAGTGGGGCTTCATTAGCCAACAGCTGAAAAGAAAAGCAACCATGTTTTGGAGCAGCTAAAGAAGAACAAGATAAAAGTATTTCTTGTGGGTAAAAGGGCAAAAAAAGAGCTGAGATGCTCCAGAATAAAGCAGGGAGGAAGCCACTTTGTTAGGCTAGATGATTGAGATCAGCAAACAGCAAAGACACGGGCATGCAAACTGGCAGAGCAAAATTACTCCGCCCCAAATGCAAAGATGGGGCAGGGAGAAGGGGGTCCCAGGCATCCATGCAAGGTGGACTGGTTTTACCCATGTTAACTTATCCCGTCCGGAGAGAAAGAGCACCGTGCTCCCCTGGGGACAGGTTTCTAGAGGAACGTCTCATGCTGCGGGAGATGTAGGTGAGGCTGCCATCAAGGGACGATGTGGCAAACGGGAACGAATCAAAGCAACTCCTCTTTGTGCATCTGCAATGGAGGCTGAGTCATTACCATTCATCACCACCCCAGCTGGTGTGTTCATTCTGGTGACAGTTGTTTTCAGGAGAGAGGACAGCTTTTGATGCCTTTTAATTCCTGAAAATAAAAGAAAAAAGGGCTGTCAAGGTAACAGGCATCCGGAGAGGCTGACTGAAAACAGTGGGTAAGGAAATAACTTTAAATCCCAGGGAAAAGCAGCATAAAAGGGAGCTGCCACAATAACCAGGACAGCATGGCTTGCTCCTTCACGTTTCTGAAGGAAGCAGTAAACGGGTAAAACTTCCCATGCTCGATTTACAAATGAGCTCCCATTGCAGGGCAACACAGGAAAGTTAGCATTGCTCTTGCTATGTGTTTTCTCCAGATTTCTTCCTGCTAGGCTGGCTATGCATGTTGAGTCATTCATCTCTGGATGTGTAGCATCGCTAATCTCGCAAGTTTTTTGAATCAAGCCCAAAAAAGCCTCCTCAGCAGGAACGGTGAAGCCTCTTTCAGCCCATGCTGGTCCTCAGAGACTGACACGCTCCACAGAACCCACGGACTTTACAAGGGGTCAAGATTTCTCCCACCCACCTCCTGCTATTTCAAGGAAATGATACGGCAGTGGCTGCCCATTGCTGGGAGCAGCTCTTGTCAGGAAGTTTTCACGTGAGGTACACCCTGTGCCTGCCTTTCTTTCAACACTTCTCCTTTCCATCACCCCTGTCAATCTTCTCACACGTTGGCCCCACCAGCTCTGCAAGCTCAGCATTTTCCAGCTCTCACCCTGGGAGGCAGTGCCCAGAGAGGTGCCTACCCACTGCATTGCCATCCCCTCCCTCCAGATTAATGCTTTTCCTCTGTAGCTTTCATGTCTCCATCTTGCTATTCCTCTTCTCACACTTCTCTCTCTTTTCTCACTGATCCTCTCTTCTGCTCTGTTTCCCCTCATCACCTTGTAATGGTGTTTCTCTCTTTTTACCACTGTCTTCATCTACTCTGCACCATGTCAGGAGGACCTTGCTGAGGGAGAGGGACTCTCCCATTGAGCACAATAGGGTTACAGCTGCCACCTAATCAGAGGTGGGGTGTGCCTGAAGAAACCACTTCAAATGAGCAGGGCAGGAAAAATCATAGAAACATAGAATCGTAGAATGGTTTGGGCTGGAAAGGACCTTAAAGATCGTTGAGTTCCAACCCCCCTGCCATGGGCAGGGACACCCTCCACTAGCCCAGGTTGCTCAAAGCCTCATCCAGCCTGGCCTTGAACCCCTCCAGGGATGGGGCATCCACAGCTTCCCTGGGCAACCTGTTCCAGTGTCTCACCACCTTCACAGGCAGCTAGAAAAACATTGCTTCCCAGACCTGGCAAGGCAGCAGCCCCTGGTGGAGCTTGGCCGAGATGCCCAATGTGCCAGTGAGGGAGAGGCACGAGCTCTGCCAGATGCAGTGCAAGCCTCCAGGGACCAGGAGGCACCTTACCCCAGGGAAAGGCTGTGCTTGAGCTGGGAAGGGGATTTTCACCTTCCTATGATGATGACCAAAGTGCTACCACAGGATTTGCTACAGGAGCAAATGGACATGGCTCTAAGGGCTGAGCTGGGGTTAGGCCAGGTACTCCAAATGGACCTGTCTTGTCTTGTCGTCTTCATGTGGACTTGTTCCAGTTGTGAACTCTCTCACTGCCTAGGAGACCAGCTGTCTCCATTTTCAGCCTTGAACAAACATGCTTTAAAAGAAAAAAAGCCATAACAGTTAGAGATGAGCTGACTCATCTACCAGAAGCTGTAGCAAACACCACTGCTGTGCTGGGAGTCTCACCTTCACGGGTGTGGTGACACATGCAATTACTAGACTGAGTAGTCCAGGAGCAGTACAGGTTTACTGTCATTACGCACTAACTTCTGGTAGCAGAGATGTTCTGGGACTACCAGTGTTAGGTCCCAGGCCTGTACGTACACATGAGTATCACTTGAGTGGTCCAATGACGTCAGCAGGACTATGCAAGGCTCAGAAATTACCTGAAGCCCGAATGTATTTTGGTGTAAGTCTAGAGTAAGTTGGTCTGTAGGCATGGTCCTCTCATCAACTGAGACACCTGTCAGGAGGGAGTCAACTTGCTTTATTAATTTCATAAAATGCAGCCTCTGAAGAGACTGGGGTGATACAGAATTAGCAGTGACATGCACTATTATTGACAGAAAGCAAGTCTTGCTTTGATGTTCTTCTGTTGTTCACCTGATCATCAGGAGGTCTATAGGTTTGATAACGCATGAAAAATGGTGACTCGGGAAAGCCTAACTGCAGGTCCCTGCCAGTGCATCTGCCCATGAGACAGCTGGTGTCATCTATGGCTTTCCACCTTGTCCACAAGTCCGTTGTCATGGGTCACCCCAGTGTGAGTGAGAATGTGCTGTCACTGCTGCCACAGTTTTATTTACGAAAAATAAAATCCCATGCACGCATGGCACTGAGAGAGCCCAGGGTAATTCCTCTGTCCTTTGGGTGATAGCAAGCTGCTCTGCAGACCGAGCAGGACAAGTTGTTCCCGGGCTCTACCCCCGCCACCAGAAAGGATTCACATTCATATGCAAAACCCCTACAGCCCGGGCTGACAGGGCTGCTGCTGCGCAGGGCATTGGTGCCGAGAGGGCAGGGTGCATTTTGAGCCTGTCCTGCCTGCCTCTGCTCTCAAAATCAACGTCTCTCTCAGCAGTAGGGACACCCCACCTCAAAACCCATATCAAAGGCTGTCCGTAAAAACAAGAAGTGTTATTCATATGAATGAGACTATTTTCGTAAGTGCTGGTGCGGAAGCCGTTACCACCAAAATGTTTAGGAAACCGGTGAAAGGAAATAGTCGAGTGGTAGCATAGGAACCAGTTCAAGCTCTCGGCTCTGGCTGCTCCCTGTGCTGCTTGCCGCGATGCAGCACACCCAAGAAGATCCGACTGCACCTGGAGAAGAAGATGATTCCTTTGGGGAAGGTAAAGTCATATTTTATTAAACTAATCCTTAGACTAGAGACTGGTTTCTAGCTTGGGCGGTATTTCTTGGGTAAATCTGAAGTTGTCTATGGGCTCCAAGGTCACAGGGTGACCAGACTTTCTTTTTCTTCTAAGAGAATGGAGAACAAAAGCACTCCAGATACAATAAAAATAACTTTCACACTGGTTCAGCAGCTTGCTTCCTTAGCAAGGAGGTAACTGCAGAAGAAAAAAAGCTGGGGGGACACCAAGTGTGTTTTCTACAGTGGCTACACTATGCAAAGCAGCACATTCGGCATTTAACACTGCAGGTACAGCTGTCATTAAAGTAGTAGGGGCTTTTTACAGCGGCTAAAGGTGACTTTCTACTTAAATTATCTGAGCAAAATTAGCCTCTCCCTCTCCAACTACCACAACCCAAGGCACAGAGGCAGCACCATAGCTTCTTATCCCTAAAACTTTCTGCATTTCCTCTCTGCTTGCATCCAGTGCCACCATTTATGTGTGTACTGAGCGCTACTAGGTCAAAATAGCAGAGAGGCAGATGAGACAACCCAGAGGAGGAGGAAGAATCTGGCACACGATGTCTGATTTCTGCTGCTGCTCACTGCTCCCCTTTGCACTGGAGCAGGAGCTGGGGGGAGAACTCATGCAAATCTTCTCCCGGCCCCAGCCCTCCACGGTTTCCAAGGGAGTTGAAGGCACAAAAGAGCTGCCTGGACCCACTCCAAAACCCGTGAACCTTTAAACTCACTTTCAGCCGAGCTTCAGCAAACCTCGTTTAAACAAAGCTCAGCTGCGGTTGGTATGGAAAATTTAGCACTGAATAGTGCCAAATCAAGTTATCTGAGCCTCAGTGAAAGGCATCAACACAGAAAAGAAAGCAGCTTCAGTAATGTACTGGTTATATTCAAATACATTTCTCACCTATTTATATGCCCCGACTCCTCACCCTGTGTCCAGCCCAGGCACAGAAGGGCAATGGGTTTGCAGAAAGGAGAGGGCAGAGCATTCGCGTTCAGGAAAAAATCCTGATAGTCCAGGGAAGGCCTGATCAAATCACCTGGCATGGAAAGTACCCTGTTGTGTTCCCTGCATCCTGCCCTCACACAGGTGGATGCTGCTTCCTGGGATAACCAGCCGTGTGCTCCAACTTCATATGGACATTTTCAAGGGCTCTGAAGAGCCAGTGGGATTTAGGCTTCATTGCTGTTTCTGAAGCCTCTATCCTATGTTCTTAATCAGAAATGTAGGCGGGAAGGTGAGGAATGTGTGCAGAATATTTGACATTTATATTGCATTATTGGCAGGGAAGGATACAGTGCTTAAGAAATCCTTTCCAGCCTCTCAGCTAAGTTGTTTCTGGCAGGGCTGATGCAGCAACAAGCTAGAGGAGGCTGGCTTTTCAAAGGCAGGAACATTTTAAAACCTCTCCGTGACCCTGGTTGGAAAAGGAGGTTGGACTAGACGACCTCCTAAGGTCCCTTCTCACCTGAGTTGTTCTACCAGCACAGGAGTTGGTGACAGCCTCTTCAACTCATCTGCATGTAGCTGGAAACAAATCTACCCCAGCTGCTCTCTCGGCCAGAGGGTCTGTTGGCTCCCAAACCTGCCAGCTGGAAAGCCCAAACAACACAGGCACAGTGCTAAGCTTCCCCTTCAGCCCCCTCTCCTCTCTCTTGAAGGGGTTAGCAGGGAAACATGAACTTTTTGGCTGCTATTTCTGGAGCGCCATTGACCCTGGCCAACCCAGCGCACTCCACAGGGCTGGGAGAGATCCGAGTTGGGAGGAGAGGTGCCTGGTTCGGTCACAGGGCAGCCCACACCCTACTCAGGCTGTGCAGACCGAGGCACCAGCCAAAACTTCATTGCAGATTTTCAGGCCAGATGGATGCATTTGTCAGGTGCTGAACTCCCAGCTCAGCACAGACCACAGCTCTTAGGCTGTGGGCTTTTTTTGGTTTGTTCTCCATATCCAGCTTGATTCGGAAAGTTGTGATGGCAGATCTCTCATCTACCTTTTTAACTTGTCCCAATGGTTAGCTACTGTCACAGTTAAAGACAGCTACATCTTACATCTTCTAGCGTTGATTTGTCTAGTTTTTTTGAGTTTGTTGCCCTCTTGTCCAGGAGAGCAAAGGACTCACTGTTCCTTGATATATATATATATATGTCTCACGTAACTATCCACAGACTGTATTCAGACTACTCTTACCCTTTGCCAAGCAGGCTGCTATCAATGACTGTTCCTTTATAAAATGTGAGTTTTAATCTCTTAAGCATTTTCCTGGTTCTTCTTGGGACCATCCTCTTGGAGAATGTGGACACCAGCATGGAGCCCACCACTCCAAAACTGCTACACCAGGAACAAATATGGAAGTTATATGATCTGTTCACTCATACTTTATAAATATATATATATGTATCAGGATCAGTTTGAGGATCAGCTAGCTAATAGGTACAAGGACTTCTTGAGTCCTTTTGAGTCCCAGCATCACATGAGGGTCTCCTCTTCATCATATTTTCCTCTATAAGTGTCAAGTCTTTCAGTCTCAAAATTTCTCACAGCAGGGTCAATACCATCCCATAATTACGGCCTATCATCTCCTTTGCTCCCTGTTTTGCCCATACAAAAAATAGATGAATCCGCTCACTTTCTCAAGTAGCCCTTCTTTGAGTGATTTACCCCTTCCCCAGACGTTGTGCCATCTGCATATTCAGTCAGTTACTGTTTAAAGTTCCCTTTCAGGTCACTGACATAAAAAGAGTAAAATCCTATAGGGTCAGAACCAATCTGTGCAGTTCCTTGCTAGAAACTGGGATCCCTGATGATTCCTTAGCTGGGTTACATCTTGGTTTGGATCCATTCAACATGTCCCAAATTGATCTACTCCATTTCAAGCTTTTTGGTCAAGATCTCATGCAGTATCAAGTCTTATTTCTTACAAAAGTCCAAGTACACGATCAACACAATTATTTTCTATAAAACCATAATGACTGCCACTGACTGTATTCCATATCCTTCAATTTTGCTTATATGACTTCTACATCAGCTACTCCATAACAAGGCCAGGACCCCTGCCAGGCTACTGCACCATTAGTGACACAATATTAACTCATAGCTCTCTGGAAATCCTCTGATGTTTCAAGTTTTTTGAAAAATCAACAAAGAGCTCCTTGGATAGCTCTTTTCAAAGCTATAGGTTAAAATCCTCCTTTGGGCAAGACAAAGGGAAAAAAATATTTTCCCATTGATATAGACCATAAACTGGCACTGATATTTTCCCACCTGCAAACAAAAACTTTGTCAAAAACTTCTGTGTTTTCTGCAGCATCATTGATAATTCCACCATTTTCATCTACTTCTGCTACAATAGCAATGCTTTTTCCTTATCATACATTGAAATTTCAAGTCACAGAGCTGGGTGCGTTGAAGCATACTATACATATCTTCACCAAAAAAAATCAGGCTGACTCTTGCAGTAGCTATTCAAAGCTTGAAAACGTTCATCCTCAAAGAAAATCTGTTATTTAATTTTCTTGTTTTCTAATAACAACCTTGCACTTACACTGTGCTATCTTCTTCAAAGGATCTGCAGAGACTTTGCGAATGACTGTGCTTGGGTTCAGTATAGAGCAACTCTCTCCTCTGGAACGTGGCCATTGTTTAACGGGGCACAGCTGTAGTATGCAGAAGTTTAGAGAAGGAACTATTTTAGCCTCTTGAAAGTACAGGCAGGGATATGTTTTGTTTCTTTTATGGCCTTACTCATTATGTTAATTCAAGGCAAGTGACTTCAGTTAGCCTTACATAGAGTCAAGATATGCTTTTGGGAAAATGCTTTTTAATTTTTAGTGATTCTAAGTGCCGGAGATTCTGAAGTTATATTTCATTAAAAAGAAATTACTTCCAGTAGCACAAGGCATCCCTTCGCCACTGCAGCCAAACAAGCATGGGTTTTGCTTGGGTCTGTCTAAGCTGAGGAGCTCAGTGGGGCTCCTGCAGCTCCCAAGCCCAGGGAGGAAAATTTGGGCACAAGTCAGCTCTCTGGGCAGACCCTGGTTTCCCCCAGGGGGAGAACTGAGTGCCCACGTGGAGGCATGGTGCCACCACCCCAGCACAGCCTCGGATAGGGACTGGGGACTTGTCACAGAAGAAACTCCTGGGTCAATGCAGACACATCCATGCACAGAGCTTCCAAGCACTCAGCAAACACAGCAAGCGTGTGGGTCCTGGATTTTCATTAGAAGTGATCAACATATCCAGACTGGGAGTGCAGAGAAGAAAGAGAAAATAGACTGTGATTTATTGCAGATCTTTTCATACAGCTGCTCCATGCCAACCTCTCCTCACATCTCCACTCTCAGCTCCTGTATGTGCCCGCTGGTTGTACCTGCAGTAACCGTGACCTGCCTCTCAGGCCAGAGCCAACACATCTATGTTTCCAAAGTATGGGGGCAAAAAACTCAGCTGTCTTTTTCACAACATTCAGTAAGTGTGTGCTCCAGTTCAGCAGACCAGAGCCACACTTTAGATGGTGCACCGCACAATGCCAGAGTCCCAGGGCCCTGTCCTTGTCCAGGGCTGACATGCTGCTGGGGCACACAGACACACTCCAGCACTGACACCCATCGGGGTTCCCAGCAGAACTGTAATTGCATCAAACTTTTAAGGTACTCTTCAAAAATGTACTAGATGCCTTTACATCCATGTAAAGCCTGCCTGCCCTTTTTACAAGAGAAAAAAAGTTTTAGCCCTGGGGTTTGGGATCAGCTCTGAGGTTTAGCTGAAATGGAAAGGACCTACTGTTCATGGTTATGTGCACTGCCTGGTGTATTGTAACATTGCTGCTGATGTTAGAGAAAAATGAGGATAAAACCTGGGATGTTAACTTAAAGTTGAGACATGCTCTTTATTCAGCAACAGTTCAGGTTAAGCAATCTTTCTGTTCCCCTAAAGCAATGCAAGACACTATGCTTTCCTCTGACATACAGCTGCAGTGACTTGTCTAAAAGTCATGCAGGGATACCAGTGTCACAGCTTGTCCATGATGTGCTGGACCAGGCTTCTTTCCGTGTCACAGCTAGCCAGCCCTTCACCCACCACTGCCAGCCCTGCTTTGGTTAGAGCCAGCTCAGGTATGTCCCCTCCCCACAGACTGCATCAAACTGGTGCAATTTTAAGCAAATTATGTCTTCTAAGGATGTTCATGTGTACATGTCAGTATGGTATTCCAGCAGATGTCTACCTCAGCCGTATGCAGAGATACCATTTTCCCTATGTTTTCACCCCAGATTTTGGCCTGTCTACTTTTTTTCAGCGTGCAAGCACTTAATATCTGAGAAGGCTGTAGTAAAGATGAGCTGCCTTGCAGTGTATTAAGCATGGGAGCTTCTCCTCCCTGACTGCTGAGAGACTATGGGTCATTGTCCTGAGAACATTTACAGGTCCCACCAGCCCTACCTGTCCTTTCAGCTTATCTCGTGTTCCCGTAGATGGAGAGCGCACGTGCTGTACTCACTGCAGCCCTGAGGAAGAGAAGTCCCATAATTTCATCACCAAGGCAACAGTGTCTGCCTCAACCAGAGAGATCACAGTGAGAGATGCTTGGCCTATATACTTAGATTGAAGCACCCTCCTCCAAGAGCATGGGCAGACCTGCTTAACATGCAGGAGGACAAGGATGGCAGGGAAAAGTGGGTGCCCTCTGATGGAGCATTTTTGCTTATTTTTGTCCATGCTAAACACTTAGCTCACCTGTTTCTTGCAGCTGTTTCTTTTTGGTTGTGGTCCGTGGGCAGATACAGAGTTATGCAGACGGGTGAGAGAGCTTTTTGTGGTTGGAGGAGGCAGTGCAAGGCGCCCGTCCCCACCCCGGATGCCCCCACATTGACCCACCCACAGTGCTCTGGCCCCCCGGCGCTTCCAGCTGTCCTGGGCAGCTGGAGGGCTATTTTTAACAGGGCATCATGCTCGTAGTTGAAGCAGAAACTGTTGAGTCCATGAGGCCTGACATTGAAAAAAAGATTGACATGAGATATACTTTCTGCTTTGTTGTCTCCCTATTTTTTAATTAAAGATCTTCGATCTTTTTGGGTTTTCCTTCTCCGTATCTTGAAAGCAACGTTTCATTCATATTGTCGACAATATTTCTAGATCACTAATAATAACAACTGCAAGGGGAAAAAACAGGTCAAATAATAAACAAGTGGCATTTAACCAGCCCTCAGAGAAAAGGTATGTGCAAGCCAGAGAGAAACCACTGATTAGATGCTCTCGAGCCATCTTCTAGGCTTTCAAAACAAGTGTCTCACCAAAGGCTGAAGCAAAATTGCCTTCCTTTGCACCCTTTTTTCCCCTCCTGTTTTTAGACAGTGTCTTTACAACGCTCTGTAAAACACAAGCTTTTTGTCGTCCAGTCCCATCATTTAATAAATGTGGCTATGCTAGCACGAGCTGGTGGCGTAAACAACTTCACCCCTTTAACAACTGGAGACACAGCTCAGCTTCCGCCTGCCTGGATGCTAAAACCAAAACCTTGCGGTTGCTGTACCCAGGGTGTGACAGTCACAAAACAACCGGGCCAGGA
The DNA here is from genome assembly GCA_013400615.1 of Syrrhaptes paradoxus. Taxonomy (NCBI): domain Eukaryota; kingdom Metazoa; phylum Chordata; class Aves; order Pterocliformes; family Pteroclidae; genus Syrrhaptes; species Syrrhaptes paradoxus. The sequence continues at coordinate 606,060 of VZTO01011104.1, forward strand.
AGTGCAGAGTTAAAAGGCGAGGAGTGAAAACAGCCTGAGAGCATGAATTAGAGAGAGAGGGGAGAGTAGCCCAGCACTTGACAGTGTCACAGAGGCACTAAAAATTTGATGGTGGGATGATTTCCCAATGGTGGGATTTCTCCTGTACCTCGGCGTCACTTGGGGGGTGAGGGGTGTCGTCAGGCCCCACAGGATTTTAAGCAATATTGTCTTGATCTGGCATCTAAGAGCAGGGAAATGGTTTGAAGAGGGGTCCAGCTGTGGCTGCCACCTAAGCAATTCTTCCTTGCTGCTGAAATTCACAGCTTGACCTACAGACCTTCTGCCAAGGAGGGTGGGTGTATGTGTGTGCACTGCACACCCCCAAAAAGATTGGGTGGGGAGGGTGCAGGAAAACATTTAGGCTGTGAAGAGCCACTGGTATTCCTCTGTCTTTGGCAAATGGCAAACAGGTGAAACAAAACCGCTATGGAAATTAACTTATTGGGGCTGGCATTAGCTTACTCTGGTTTAATTGCAGGTAGTCTGGGAATTGGAAAATTCAGAGACCCAGAGCTTGGAAATGATGCCTAGAGTTCAAAGAGTTGGTAAAAACATGGAAAGACAAAAAGTGATGTGGAAAGAAAGGAAGCCACAGACAGAGCGAGAGAGAAAACAAAGTGGGATTTTGGGGGAAAGTCTCACTGCAACCCAGCCCCTGGCTGAACAAATGGCAGGGGATAAACATGTCTGGCTGTACCCAAATGGAGGCAGTTCCAATCACCTCTACTCCAACCTTCTCAGTTATTTAGGGTCCCAACTTCTCAAGCTGGTTACCTTAAGTTCCCCTTGTAGTGAGAGCATGTTTTGTGTGTGTGAGGAGGAGTGAGGCCAGGGATGGAAACAAGAAGCCCTCCTGGAGCATGGAAAATTCAGAGCATGGAAATGGGGATCCTTCACTGCTCGAAGACCCTGGCTCTTTCCCTGCCCATGACAGTCCCCTGCTGATATGACATGCACAAGCATGGCTGGTGCCCAGAGAACAGCATGCATGTCCGTGGAGTGGCTGGTCCCCAGGCAGGGTGACAGGAGGCAGATCCACTGCAGGAGCTAGGTAGACTCTGTGATAAGAGCTAGGTAGACTCTGTGACAGCAGCACCCGCTTACCATTTAAGTGATACTCGTACTTTGCCTCTAAATGGGACTTAGTAGTTAAAGCACTGCCCACACAGGTGTGGGGCTAGGTCCCCTAGTGCACAGCGGTGCTTTTAGTCATGCCCCATTGGGAAAACTGCCCATGCTTGGTGCTGCCCTGTCACTCTGCAGTGAGGGAGCTCACCGCCCAGGTTGGTCTTGCAGCCTCACTCGCCAGATCCACGTCAGGACAATGCCTGGCCTTTATTGCCCACATCACAGCATCGCATGAGCCTGCCATCCATACCACAGAGAAGAAAAGACACTTAAAATAGCCCAGCCCCACAAATACTCAAACCCATAGTCCCAGGTGAAATGACCTGCCTGGGAAGCAAAACCCAAAAGTGACCCAAAAACTCAGACAGAACTCTCTGAGATGCATGTAGCATCACACACAAGGGCTTGCAACACCTCCCCTTTCATCGTGCCAGGCTGCTCCCCGGGCCAGCCCTCCCTTCCTGCCCACCCCGTGCCCAGACAGAGGGGAAGTCACCCACAGTGACAAGCTTTTGTGCTCTTCTCTGGGTCTTGTTTTTTAGCCTTTTAAAAATGTGGTTTGTATTTCCCCTTTTCCAGTCAGTGGGAACTTCACCAGACTGCCATGACCTTTCAAATATGACAGTTAATGGCTTGGCAACTTCATCTGGAGTTCCCTCAGGACCTGTGAGTGGATCTCATCACGTCCCATGGACTTGTGCTCCTTCAGGTTCTTCAGATGCACACACTTAACATTATACTAGCATACAATTAACAAGTGGAGTACCATGTTCTATTGAAAGGGGTGGGAATGTTGAGAAGGGTCCATATAAAAATATTCTCAAAGCAAAACAAAGCCACAGGAGGAGCAGAGCCCTCCAGCACCACTGAGCTGAGCTCTAGAGTTGGATGGTTATAGCTTTTTTTTTAATTTTCCCATGGAAAAGCAGGCAGCTCAAGAGGTCCTGATCTGCTCTGCCTCTTCTGTCACTCTGGGGAGCTTCCTGCCCTTTCTATTCCTGTGGCCTGTTGTGTGCCAAGGAAGAGTTAGCTTAATCAGCAACACCAGCCACTGATTAGTGCCAAGCTGCTGTCATTAATCACTTCAAAAATCACTGCACTCAAAATAGTACCCGGGGTCAGATGTTCAAAAACTGGCATGGTTTAACTGGTGTCATTTAACCTCAGCCACAAAGCCAGACCACACCCTTAAAGAAATACTATTTCTTTGCTTTACATTAAGTATTATTTGTGATTTTTTAAAATTCAGATCCACTCACAACCCCAGTGATATGACATGAAAAGCTGCTCTTCACCTTTCCTAGAGGAAATGACTGCTTCAAGTGGTTAAACACCTCCAGGTGAGAAGGACCAACAAGCAGCCTGTATTCTCCCAAAAATGCACAGGGTAGTGGCCTGAGGGTTTGGTCACGAGCTTCTCTGTGCTGTGGACCCCACCTCTCCTTTGGAATCTCAGTCCAAATATTTGGCAGATGTACTCGAGGCTCATTATGTTACAGAGGCAGCGAGCTCATTGCGCTCCCCCGAATAGCATTTCATGTGCGCTGCACTTGTTTTATATTTGCTATATTTAAGCCACTGAAATATGCACTGATGAGGAAAAGAGAGCTGTGGTGGTATCTTGGAGGCAGGAAGGGAATGAAAATAATTTCTCAAAGCTGCAATCCTCTATGCAGAACTGTGGCCCAGGAGAAGGAAAGGAAAGCACGGTCAGCTTGGGTCACCGGCTGCACTGAGGACCTGGCTGGGTCACCCCTACTGCTGTCCATCTGGAAGTGGCTTCAGGGAAACTATGGTCTTATACTAGTGTAGCAGCAAGGCAGGTCAAAGCCCTGGGTGCTCCCAACCCACTCTTTCAGTCATGGACCTCGTATACCTTTGGGAGTTGCTACCACGTCCCACGGTGTCTCGCCCCACGTAATAACCATCCTTCATGATCCTTGAACCTTCCAGGCTGATTGCCTGCCTCATAGCATGGGGTGGGCAAGGGTGGGGCTGGCCCAGCTGTGCCTGGAACTGCTAACCGGAGTGTACTTGGGCACATACAAAGAAAGGCTTTCTCCTCCTCCGTACTTCCGAGCTTGCCCAAAATTTGCCTCTCAAGTGCAGGCGAGGCGGCAAGGGGAGTCTGGAGCTAAACATGGGCTGGGTCCACATTTTAACGGTAGTCCTGATATATCCAGCAAGTTTCAGCAGCAGGCATTACTACCTGGTAACGTGGGTAGAGATGGCATCAAGCCCTAAGAGACCCCCAAACACAGTGAGGAGCTGAGCCCACTGTCATGATGGAAGATGAAGCTTGTGGCAGGGAGACATGTCTGGGCACTTGAGAGCTAGGAAACAGGAAAGAGCCAAGAGATTACTCAAAAATTCAAGAGGATCCCAATGAGGAAGCTGAGATCAGAATGCCTTTCTGTCTAAAGAGACAAATCCTTTCCTGGAGATGGTCTAACAGGGCCTTCTTGATCTTACACATGTTGGTTGTCCTGGGAAAAGCAGCCCTGAGCAGGTATCTCACACACTGCAGACCCATGGGAAGCATCGTGTCCTGCACCCCGCACTCCTCCAGGCAAGGTAGGAGCAACAGTTTCAAGGCTGTGCAGCAGCAGGACTTCAAGCCAGCCCACCACCACCAGCATGGAAGAGGCTGTCTGACAGCCACGCTCCTAAAAAGCAGGCTGACAGCACCATACCCGTCACTTCAGATCTCTGATCACTACCATAGCTTTGATCATCACCTTGCGTAGCTGACTTCCAGCTGTCCAGAAAAGCAAAAATAAGTTTCCAGCAATTCTTCCTGCACCTTTATTAGAAAACAAGGAACACTTTTCAAAAACAAGAGAGGGGAAAAAAACAAGGCTGGAGCTGCAGTACTAGACATGCCATCCACACACTTGGCGTGCACTTAAGAACGGCTCAGACAGCCCTGGTTGCTAAGCAGTCTGAGAAACTGGAATGTGCTGCTCTCTCCAACCCTCTGTGAACACTGCCACCCAAAACCTGCCCAGAAGAGGCATCAGGGCTGATTTGGAAGTGGGGACAGTTCTGGGGGAAAAAACGCAATTGGTGGTTCCTTCTTTCTTCTCCCTCAGGTTATATAGGTGAGGGCAGGCATATACTTGTTTTAAGTTGCTATCTTCAAATGCTGCCAGAGACACATTAGTGGGAAGTGTTGTTGCTCTGAAAGCAGCTATCTCAGACAATGGTGCAAGGTGGCACAAGGAAGAGACAAAAGAAAGGTTACTTAAGGCAAGCATTATCTCTTGCAGTGCATTAAAAGCTAAAGGCAACTCGCTTTCTGTCCCCAGCCCTCTCCCTCCACACTCGTGGCTGTTTCTCGGTATAGCACGTGTGTCCTAAGCACCATGCTGCAGGGCACAACCACTGCATTAGGCTTCGATCATTCCCAAAGATCCCGCTGTGCTGAGCATCCGGACAGAAGTCACAGAAGATTGAATCTGTTCCTCAATCACTGCAGAAGATCAGCTCAAGTAACTTTTTCCCACAAAGTACCCTGAAAGCTGCAAGTGGAAAGCTTTGCAAAAGCAACATCAAGAGAAATGAGGAACTTGAGGGTGGAGCAGCAACACAGTGACGGGAAGTAAAAGGGGGGGAAATGGTTGCACAGCAGTTAGAGGATGTCAGCAGTGAAAAACAAGCAGGTACCAAACTCTTTTAGAAGGAGAGCAAGAAGTGTTGCAGGATGACGATGAGTGCAAGCCAGATGTACTGGGCAGGCTGACAGAGAAGGTAAAAATAGGGGAACAGAGTCAACCCAAAGAGCAGCATGGGCAGGGTGTAGTACAGAGGGTAGGAGAGTTGCGGCAACACTTTAATATGTGTAGCTGGAAAGAGTAATGATGAACTTGAGCACAGCCAGCAAATTAAAGGTCTCACCTTGCCCAGACTGCTCATGGCAGGGATCAAGCTCTTGTATTTTACCTTTTGCCCTAAAAGCCTTTCCAAGTGACGGTCCCGGCACCTGCTGTGCTCCCCACTATCAAATATGATCATTCACCTCTTTTTTCGGACCAAGGTCCCCAGGTAAGAGCACTGCTACCTGTGTTCCCGCAGGAGGCTTGCCTGGGTGTGATACCTGCTGGAGATATCCTGTGGAGGGTTTGTCAGCGATATGAAGACGCCGCATGCTTCAAGGCACTCCCTTCTGAGCAAAGGAGGTACAACAGAAAAAGCCCATGTACAAATTGTCCTCCTGAAAGGCTAGGGCACGCCTGATCTACCTCAGACACCCAAAGCTCAAAGCTATGGTGTGCCCACCCACCTCCCCGCCTCCTTTGGCCTCTTGCTGATCCAAACATGCTAAAGAGACGCTTCCATGTGAATTGCTGTCTGCACAGTCGGCTGAGCGTTGCCACCTGCCACCAACCCTCGTTTTCAGGTGAATGAAGTCACCCAGGAGTTTGTTCCTGCGTAACAGACACACATCCCCACAGTAAGCAGGGAAATGGCAGAAATATCCCACTTTTTCAGGAGGGTCCTCGCAGAGTCGAGTATCTTATGGGGAAAAGAGGTTTTCCCCAGACCTCTGTCCAGGCTGTTGGGTCCTGCTCCCCCTTTTCAGGTTTCTCTAGCCACATCTGCAATGGACCTGGAAGCCAAGACCCTCCTGCTCTGCTGATTTGGGGGACACAGTGGGCTGGAGCCTGTGGGGCAATGGGAAAAGTGAAGTACTTTGCATTATATCCACCTCCCAGAGCAGCGTGTAACTGATGCTTATCAGCCAGAAAATCCTGCTCAGCCATTCCAAGAAGCCTTCTGGGTGCCTGGGAGGAGCGGAATATTTAGGTATTCTCAGACTATAATCTCTCCTCTGATAATCCTGATTTACTCCTTGGCCTGAGAGCAAAGGCTAATAGAAAGCAAAGTGCTCCGGCAAGGCCCAGCAGGTAATTTAGGAACTCTGGCTCAGTTCTCCCAAACATAATGTAGGGTTCCCATTGCTGGGAATTAGTGTTTGTGAAGGTGCACTGGAGCTGGCGGGGAGATGGAAGTGGAGCTTAATCGGAAATTACTGGCTTGGAGAGGTCACTATTTTCTAGAGACAAAGCTAGAATCAGCTATTGTCACTTAGAAATGTCACTGGGGACATTCATGCTGACCTATTTTGAACATAACAGCAGATTACACTGCAATACAGTGAATAATTTATAGGAGTAGTAGCATGATCACAGGCACAATACAACAGCAGCTTCGGTTCCTGCCTAATTACGGAGGGAGGCAGAGCTCTCTGGCATTTTCCACTGAATTAGCAAAACAAGACACACATGGAATGACAAACCCAGCCTTTCAAAAGCAGGATGTCAGGATGAATACATGTCCAAAAGGACTAAATGGAGCAAAGATTTTATCTAGAGCATCCATAAACCTACTCAGTCTCCTAGGAGTTTCGGCAAGCTACAGCACTGGGAGCAGAGAAGTAGGAATGTGTGTAGGGTTGGTGGTGATGGAGAGAAGGAAATTAACTTTCTGTGTTTGCTATGCAAAACTGTATTGAGAAACCAAAAGAAACAGCTCCTAGCACATGTATTTGCATAGGATAGAGAATATTTCCTTGAAAGAGGAGGCTGCAAATGAACAAGGTATTTGCATCTGCACCTTTAAGTTCAAAAAATCTTCTGCAAGAGAAGACCAAAAGGGCCAGAGGGAATTTGTAATATGGGTTACACACAGAATAATTGCCAAGAAGTAGGAGGCTCAAGGTTGAAGTAAGATGCTGCAATTAGTATATGGCAGTGAAAACCTTTAACAAATTAACCGGGCTTCCACAGTCAGAGCTGCCACCCCCTAAAAGGCTGAAAGGGACTCAAGAGCATATTAAGTATGCATGATGAGACATTTATAGCTTCCAGCATTGCCACAAATATTCCCTCTCCTCTTCCCCTGGCATTCCACAGCCCAAAGCACACAGCTGCTTTTTCCAGAAAGCAACTTCTCCGCCTTGGCCTCAGAGTTCATGTCCTAGGTGGAACAGATGAAATGGGGGCGTAGTCCATTCAGTCAAAGACATAGAAAGGTCAGCCTAAAAATTTCACCTCGGAGCTACAGCAGCAGCACTGTGTTGGCAGGAGCACCTACACTTTTTCAAGTGGAGAAGTGGGTGCCTCTGGAAATGCCGCTCGCTGCTGTGATTGCTGTAGAGCTCATCTGAGCTCAGAACCTTGGAAATGGCCCATAGGTCCCAGGGGTCTGCACGCCAGTCTTAAGGGTATCCATTTCTGCTTGTACTGAATCTGGAGTCGTTTTTTTCTCATTTCTATTTCTTAAGGCTACAGGGTGCTGTTTATTTTCAGAATACAATATAAAGAACACATGTTCATTATTGCTGCTGAAAATTACTTAAGACGATAGGTCAGCTGGAATTGGCAGCTTGGATTTTTTATGCAGTGAGGTGTTTTTTTTCCTACACACAATGTTCTGTGGCACCCCAACTCTTTTTCTTTGTTGTAATTTCCTAAACTTCTCTATACAGCATCAGCCTCTGTGTAACAGGTCCGTGTGCTCCATGAAAAACATGCATTTGAAAGGGTGAGTCTGCCTTTCCCTGACCCAAACAGGGAAAAATAAATGCATAGAGGGAGAGTACCAGTGTTGCCTCCTCAAGCCACCTTCCAAAACAAACCTTACAAACCCCACAGACTTCCCAGGGATTCCCTCTGCCTCCCTCACATGAAAAACAAGAAGCATTTTCAGGTCTTTAAGAGGCACAAGGGAGAGAGTTTGTTGAAGGACTCTGCAGCAGCTTTAAATGTTGGAAGAGGAACAGCAAATCATATAGAAAATATGACATGGGTGTTTGGTACTTCTCTTGGGTAATGGCTGATACCAAGTACAGTATGCAAAAAAGAGAAATTGAGAAGTCCTAAGGACAGCAATAAATATGTACAAAATCCTCACCTCCATAGAGAGATGTATTTACAGTAAATAGGACTACACATTTCAGAAGGAAGACCGAATTTGAAGAAAATACCCCACAATCTCTTTCTCGGGGTAAATACAGGAAAGATGCCCAAAGGAAGAAATGTAAGGTCCATTCATTGCAATGTTCTTTCATTTATATTCACCTTCAAATGCTGCCTTCAGCCCTCCCAATAACCAACTGCAGAGCCTGCTTTGGCACACGCGACTGAAGGCAACGAAAGGGACCGCGAGTAGCCCACCGGCCGCAGGGAAGGGGAGCGGCGGCACCCCGTTCCCTCCGCCATTCCCCGGGAAAGGAAGGATCAGAGGTATCTTACAGATATCCCAACTTTTGGCCAAACCTCCTGAGAGGTAACAAGCGTCGACTGAAAAAAAGGGGAAGAGCCCTGCCACCTCCGCTCCCAAAAACGCTCCGCCGCGTCCCGCCGCGGCCACCCGGGGTGCACCTGCGGGGGTCCGCGCACCCCTCTGTACAGGCCGTAGGGGCGGGCTGCGGCCTCCCAGCGCCGCGCAGAAGCGCCAGCGCCTCCCTCTCCCCCTCCTCCTCCTCCTCCTCCTCCTTCTTTCTCCTCCCTCCCTCCGGAGCTCCGCAAGGAAAAGCCGGCAGCAGCTGCGCTCGCTGCCAGAACGGCGGTGCGCTGCCGTCGGAGATGGGCTGCCTCCGCTCCTCGTCCTCCTTTTTATTTTAGGGGTTTTTTTTAAATCATATTTTAAAAATTGTTATTAGCTATCATTAGTTTTCCGGCTGCTGGCGCTGCCGCCAGGGATGGGGCGCGGCGGTGCCCAGGCAGCGCTGGGAGGTGGCGGCGGGCGAGCGGCGGCCCGGGGCGAGCTGTGAGCGGCGGCGGGCGCCGGCACCCCGCCGGCAGCTACAGGTATCGGCCGGACTCGGGGACGGGGCAGAAACCCGCGTGTGAAGGAAGGGGACTTCCTGGTCCCCTGCGGGACGTGGCCGAGCGGAGCCCGAGGGCTGGGGGACTGAAGAGCCGCTGTCACAGGAGCGGCTCCCGTCCGCTCTCCTCTGCCAGGCGGAGACGGGTTTTGAGGAGGGAAAAGGGGCTTTTGCGGGGCTTCTGGCGTCTGGTTTAAAGCTGGGAATGTGAAGAAAATTTTGGTTGTGGGTGTTGGCTGAGGGATGTGAAAAGATGTGCGGGGAAACCAGTTTAATGTTTTCTCATCGTGCGTGGAAGTGCCTAGCCTTGTTTCTGTCAAACAAAAATCTCAGCGTTTCCTTAGACTTGTATTTCTATTTCCAGTGAGCTTTTATGGTAGTACTGGTTGGAGGAAAGCTTAGACCCTCTTTAAATTCTCCCTTCAGTGTCTGGCTCATTCCCAAGAACTGATGCGAACATGTTACACACTGGCATTGCGCTTCAATTTACCTTTGAATGCCCTGGTTACAAAAGGTCATCCCAATCCTATGACTGATGTTTCTATCGCTGTGTTAACGGAGTATTTTGCTGTCTCTCATTCAAAGTTTCAAAAAGCTTTCTGGAAACCGTGCATGTGCATCTGTGTGCGTGTGGCCATTCTGCCTTTGCGTCCTTTCATACCTCTCCCTGGGAAGAGCTGGATGGATTTTCAGTGTAATTTCTGCATTCATTAATCTGGCTGTGTGTTGAGCCGTGCTCATCTTAATTACCGTGTTTGACCTGCTGTCACGCAGCTGGAGCCCGGGGCAGGGAACACACTCCCAAACAAAAACATCTTCATCTTCTCCAGTGGCTAATTAGGTTTCACAAGCATCCTTCTCCTTCTGAATAAACAAAAGTGGGAGCATACCCAAACAAGGGGCTTGAGGAAGGAGGCAAGAGGAAGGTGTCTTTCCTGGAAGATTTCTGTGCTCGCTTCCCAGCTGTCTCTGAGATCTTCACACATCAGGAAGAGATGTAATGCGATCTGCTTTATTGTGGCCAGATTTGAGGAAGGCATCCACTGTGATGGGCTGGAAGCTCAGCTTTATAACCATAATGGACAAACACGACAGATTGTTCACACTTAAGTAAGTATGGGTGGGTATATATTTCACAGTGGGAGTCTAAAGACAGCAAAATCTATCTTTTCTTCCATAAATTCAGCATTTTCTCAGCCAGTAACCAAATCACTAGGACAGTCACTTAAGATGGTGTCTGTGCTGCTTGCAAATGCAAATAAGCACGTGTGCAATGGGGACTTTTAAAATCTCAGCATCCATAACCTGATGCTGGTTTAACTTTTGACATCTGAGCAGCACTTCCTTGACAAGGTGTGGGCTTTGTGTTTTTTTGTTTGTTCCTTTTTCTTTTTACAAAGCAACAGGTTGAATTTTTTTCAGGATCTTGCCTAAGGAACAGAGCAATTAACTTTTCCATGTCTTTCTCCTCCTCTCTAGAATAACAGTACTGTTACATGTTAAATGTTTTTCCGTAGTGGAATTAATATTTCTTAAACACGGGAATGTGAAGGGGAGAGCTCAGTGCTTTGTGAAGGACCGTCCCAAAGTGAGAAGGTTCCTTTACCTCCTTGTGGTCCTTAAGACCACATGACTATTTTATTCACCTGTATCATAGAACAAACACTCAGGGTAAGAGCCGTACAAAGCACAGCCTTAAAACTCACAGTAGCACATTCACATGCCATGCAGGGTTACCTTTTGCTCTTTGATATTTTTAAACATGTGCAAGCAGAAAGGTAACTTCTAGACAAAGCCCAGTGCTGGGAAAGGTCCAGTTCTGGGAGAAGCCACCTTGCCTCCCTTCTGGGAAGAAGTGCGAGTGAGAACTACAGGCACATTGGCTTTTTCCAAAAAAGGGATGGCTGGTCTGACTTCTTTTTTTTTTTTTTTTTTTTTTTTTCTCTCTATACATGTGGCAGTGACAAGCTGCTCACGAACAATCCACTTAACTGGGGTAGTTTTCACCAGTCAAGCTAAGCTGCGAGCAGGGGAGAGAGATAGGCACCTTGTGTCTGTGGCCATTCAACCAGCACAGAGCATCAGCTGAAAAGCAGACAGGGAAGGAAGTGAGGAGAGCGACGCCTGAACGCAAGCAAGCTCCTGGCACCGGCTCATTGGAGCGGACCAGGACATGAATTAGTATCTCATAGGGGCCTGTCACATCACTTCCAAGCTGTGTGGTTCCTGGATGACTCTGTTAACAAAATGCAAAGAAACTTGGTTATTTTCCCACTGAATGGGAGCTCTGAGGTTTTGTTCACTCAGCTTCCAGTACTCGCTGCTTTTCTGGCAGGGGTGGGGGTATGTGTGAGTGTGTGTTAAAGAGGTTTCTCAGTAAGAGATTTTCGAAATAATAATAAGCAAGAGCACGCACTGACTAGTTTTCAGCCTCGCAAGTTTTCAGCATAGGTTGTATCACTGGCTCCAAGATGTGCTTTCCCTTTTAGAAGGTAGAGAGAAAGAACTAGGCTCACTGTGAGTTGAAAATCAAATTTAAAGCCTTTTGACACCAGAAGTAATTTTGCTCTGGGGGCACCTCACAAACCCTGGTGGCTCCACTTTAGGTTTCCAACAGCGTAAACTAAAGTTTAATTTCCTCCCTGTAGCTGAGTTGCCAACATCTTCCTTTCCCTCCCTGTCCTGCAGACAATTTGAGTTTTACCAGAGCAAGGTAGGAGGGCAGTCTGTGCACAGAGGAGCTGGGCGGCCAGAGGAGGAACAGCGGGATGGGCTTTGCCAACCCTTCGTGAGAGGACTGAGAGAAGAGATGTAGTGGGAGCCAAGCCTGGATGCAATAAACCAGATCATATTATATATCTCAGCCTAATGTCAGGAATGGCTTAGCTAAGGCTGGGCAGCCAGCTCACTTTGAACCCCACGGCCATCCTTCCCTGCATACCCCGAATCAAAGCAGAAACTGCATATTTTCCTGGCCACAGCTGCTCAGCAGCTTTGTTTCTGCTCCTCAGTACAAATGCTGCTCTTGCCCTCACTTACCTGTGCCTGGGTGGGCTGTGGGGCTGGGGTTTGCTCGATCCCGCTCCTGTTCTGCAAAGCTGGTGGTCTATCTGCTGCTTCAGGCAGGTATTTCAAGGGAAAGAAAGCAGTGGATACTGGGTAGTCTTGTCCTGATGCTGGTTTTACCACCATTTGGCAAGTTAGAGACAGCTGCCATGCCAAAACCTGGTTGGACATCCTCCTACGGGTGAGCACTGCTTGTTTGCTCCCCAGAGCACCTTGTGCTCTTGTTTTATGGCAAGTGAGCAGCAGTTTTATCTCAGCTTTCATAGAATCACAGAATGGTTTGGTTTGGAAGGGACCTTTAAAGGTCATCTAGTCCAATCCCCCTGCCATGAGCAGGGATACCTTCAACTAGATCATGTTGCTCAGAACCCCGTCCAACCTGACCTTGAATGTTTCCAGGGATGGGGCATCTACCACCTCTCTGGGCAACCTGTTCCAGAGTTTCACCACCCTCACTGTAAATTTTTTTTTCCTTATATCTGGTCTGATTCTGTCATCTTTCAGTTTAAAACCATTACCCCTTGTTCTATCTCTACAGGCCTGCATCCAGGGGATTTGGATTCAATCCCCTGAGTTTTGACTCTCCACCTCTAGCTTTTAAATATCTTTGCTGCTGGGTCTGGTGCTGTTGGGAAGAAAGAGAACCCCTGTCTCCGACCAGCTCCAAGTTTATTAGGAAGCAGCAGTGAGTTTCCAGGAACTGTCTGTCTCCCAGCCATGATCAAAAAGCTGATCCCAGTGTGTGCTGCCCCACTCCCTGGAGGGTGCAGAGAAGAGCAGGTTCCTTGGTGCTCTTGAATTACTTTTTGGCAGCCACAAGCACAGATCTTGCCTTGGTCTTTGGCTGCAAGCTCTGCACCCAATGACCTCGATAAGAAGTGAGTCTTCTAAGTGTGATGCAAGAACTAACTGTGGGGTTTTTTCTAAAGTTGTCTTTTTCTGCTGTGATGTTATGTTACAAGGGTATCCTGTAATTTTTACCCCCCAACCAGCACAAGAGAANGTTGAGGAGGACGGGGAGATTGGGTGTGGCGAAAAAAGGGATGGGTGGTCTGGCTTCTTTTTTTTTTTTTTTTTTTTCTCTCTATACATGTGGCAGTGACAAGCTGCTCACGAACAATCCACTTAACTGGGGTAGTTTTCACCAGTCAAGCTAAGCTGCGAGCAGGGGAGAGAGATAGGCAGCTTGTGTCTGTGGCCATTCAACCAGCACAGAGCATCAGCTGAAAAGCAGACAGGGAAGGAAGTGAGGAGAGCGACGCCTGAACGCAAGCAAGCTCCTGGCACCGGCTCATTGGAGCGGACCAGGACATGAATTAGTATCACATAGGGGCCTGTCACATCACTTCCAAGCTGTGTGGTTCCTGGATGACTCTGTTAACAAAATGCAAAGAAACTTGGTTATTTTCCCACTGAATGGGAGCTCTGAGGTTTTGTTCACTCAGGTTCCAGTACTCGCTGCTTTTCTGGCAGGGGTGGGGGTATGTGTGAGTGTGTGTTAAAGAGGTTTCTCAGTAAGAGATTTTCGAAATAATAATGAGCAAGAGCACGCACTGACTAGTTTTCAGCCTCGCAAGTTTTCAGCATAGGTTGTGTCACTGGCTCCAAGATGTGCTTTCCCTTTTAGAAGGTAGAGAGAAAGAACTAGGCTCACTGTGAGTTGAAAATCAAATTTAAAGCCTTTTGACACCAGAAGTAATTTTGCTCTGGGGGCACCTCACAAACCCTGGTGGCTCCACTTCAGGTTTCCAACAGCGTAAACTAGAGTTTAATTTCCTCCCTGTAGCTGAGTTGCCAACATCTTCCTTTCCCTCCCTGTCCTGCAGACAATTTGAGTTTTACCAGAGCAAGGTAGGAGGGCAGTCTGTGCACAGAGGAGCTGGGCGGCCAGAGGAGGAACAGCGGGATGGGCTTTGCCAACCCTTCGTGAGAGGACTGAGAGAAGAGATGTAGTGGGAGCCAAGCCTGGATGCAATAAACCAGATCATATTATATATCTCAGCCTAATGTCAGGAATGGCTTAGCTAAGGCTGGGCAGCCAGCTCACTTTGAACCCCACGGCCATCCTTCCCTGCATACCCCGAATCAAAGCAGAAACTGCATATTTTCCTGGCCACAGCTGCTCAGCAGCTTTATTTCTGCTCCTCAGTACAAATGCTGCTCTTGCCCTCACTTACCTGTGCCTGGGTGGGCTGTGGGGCTGGGGTTTGCTCGATCCCGCTCCTGTTCTGCAAAGCTGGTGGTCTATCTGCTGCTTCAGGCAGGTATTTCAAGGGAAAGAAAGCAGTGGATACCGGGTAGTCTTGTCCTGATGCTGATTTTACTACCATTTGGCAAGTTAGAGACAGCTGCCATGCCAAAACCTGGTTGGGCATCCTCCTACGGGTGAGCACTGCTTGTTTGCTCCCCAGAGCACCTTGTGCCTTGTTTTATGGCAAGTGAGCAGCAGTTTTATCTCAGCTTTCATAGAATCACAGAATGGTTTGGTTTGGAAGGGACCTTTAAAGGTCATCTAGTCCAATCCCCCTGCCATGAGCAGGGATACCTTCAACTAGATCATGTTGCTCAGAACCCCGTCCAACCTGACCTTGAATGTTTCCAGGGATGGGGCATCTACCACCTCTCTGGGCAACCTGTTCCAGAGTTTCACCACCCTCACTGTAAAATTTTTTTTCCTTATATCTGGTCTGATTCTGTCATCTTTCAGTTTAAAACCATTACCCCTTGTTCTATCTCTACAGGCCTGCATCCAGGGGATTTGGATTCAATCCCCTGAGTTTTGACTCTCCACCTCTAGCTTTTAAATATCTTTGCTGCTGGGTCTGGTGCTGTTGGGAAGAAAGAGAACCCCTGTCTCCGACCAGCTCCAAGTTTATTAGGAAGCAGCAGTGAGTTTCCAGGAACTGTCTGTCTCCCAGCCATGATCAAAAAGCTGATCCCAGTGTGTGCTGCCCCACTCCCTGGAGGGTGCAGAGAAGAGCAGGTTCCTTGGTGCTCTTGAATTACTTTTTGGCAGCCACAAGCACAGATCTTGCCTTGGTCTTTGGCTGCAAGCTCTGCACCCAATGACCTCGATAAGAAGTGAGTCTTCTAAGTGTGATGCAAGAACTAACTGTGGGGTTTTTTCTAAAGTTGTCTTTTTCTGCTGTGATGTTATGTTACAAGGGTATCCTGTAATTTTTACCCCCCAACCAGCACAAGAGAAATGAGGGATTGACAAAGAAGTATGCGAGCATTGTTCTTATTTTCAATGGGAGGAACAAATTGAAGCTGACAGTTCCCTGGAACCAGCGCAACACAAGAAGTAGTCACAATTATGCATTTTATCTTCCAGTCCTTTTAAAGCATCAGAAGCTCTCCAGTCTCTGATGCCTCCAGTAAGCTGACCTTGGCTGGCAGAGCCAGCTGTGTCATTACTGCTGTCCCACTGCTCACAGCCTGCCCTCTCTCCCAGCCCTCAAGCAGCCCAATTAGCTGCAGCAGCTACAGCTTCCCAGGTCAGGCAGCCTGCTGGTATCCCTTCAGTGACACCAGATCTGTTTCATGCAATCCATTCTGCAAGAAAGCTTCTTTTTCTTTTTAATTCAAAAAAACTATTTGCCTGCAACACTCGATTTGTCAGACTTGATTTTATCCCCAAAACATCAGCGACAGGAAAACTTCAAGCCATCCATCAACTCCAAAAAGCTCATGGAGTTGCAACAGAGAAAATCTGGTTAGTCACCATTGAGGTTCTGGTTTTTGCTTGTGCCTTCATGTCTACAAAAGACCGGGTTAGACTGGCCCTATTTATTCATATTTAAACCCTTCTAGTAGAGCTGACCAAGGGAAGGAACTCATTTACAGTGAAATCTGTGGCAGATGATAGACAGGCAAATAAGCACCTGCAAATAGCTGTGGGAGGTTTGTGTTTCAACAGATGGGGCAAGGTTGAGCACCGCAGCTTCCCTTCTCTTTCCCCTAATTATCATCTCACTGAGCACCCAAAACAGCTTGATTTGTCCCTCAGTGAGGTGTCTTTCTTCTTTTTCAAATTTATCTTGCATCTGCTAGAAGACTGAGGCAAAGCAGAGGGGAAAAAAATGGTTTGTAGTGAATATACCCCTTGAAGATGCCTCAGAAGCCTTGGGGAGTGGGGCTTATGCTTGGGGCTGAGATGGTGGCACTGGTCTGTGGTACTCCCTAGGCAGGTGGGACAGCCGGTGTAGCTCACTGTTCAAAGTCTGATGGACATTTTCTAATCATATGAGTGTCTTTTCCACAATTAAGCAACTTGACATCCTCTGTTGGTATTTAACAAGGTATATGGTACAGCTTCGTGCTATAACAGCCCCACAAGTAGTCTTGGGCCAGGGAAGCTCCCCTGGTGCGGAGACACCTTTTTCTCTGTTCATCCCTGCAAGCATCGCTGGATTGTGGTAGTAACAGCTATCCCTGTGCACTTTCCCAACCACACAGGCATGTCTGTGGGTGACGATGCTGTTAAAAAAATGCCACTGCTCAATTAAGTGTATAATGTGTCAAGTCCTGCATGACTGACTGCCCTTTCCTTGTCTCGTTCAGGACAGCCGCAAAATACCGGTTTGTTAGTTCAGAGAAGGACTTGGGTTTTCACAGAGATGGTTGTGGGATAGTTGGCTCTGAGGTGCTATTTGAACCTTGAGACTTTTTCCAGATTCAGTGCAACACTCGCAGGCCCCATCTACTTAGATATACACAAAATCTTATTAATAAGAACAGGCACCCACTAAAGTAAACGGAGATGAACGTTTAGTTTATTAGATGTTCACATTAATAAAACCAAGAGCTGGAAATACTCACTAAGTCATCTGTGCTGCACAAAACCAAACCAAAGCCATATTAAAAATGCTAAGACTTCAGCTGAGGCTGGAGAATAATCAGCTTAAAATCCTGCCTGCATGTGCCAAGGTTTTGCTTTCTTTGAAACCAGAGGGAGACGTTGCAATCATCTCCCCAAATGGCAGCTGGACCACAAAGCCGTGTTTCCATGCACGCATGTGCTGGACTGGAAGGGCTCGCAATATATTTTATTTCCGTGCCCTACACTGAAAGCAGAAGCTCCCTGAAGGTTAAGTAGCTTTTAATCTGCAGTTATCCAACAAGGGGTTGCTTTTTCCCTATTCTTTCCTGGCTCTACCCTTAAAAACAAAAATAATCATTTCTCCAACCATTTTATTTCTTGTGGGCATTGTCATGCTGCCACCAGGTGAGGAAGACAATTGCTTCCATTGGCAAAAGGACAAAATCGTTTTCCATCATCGTATAAAACCATTATATCCTCCTTTATCTATACCCAGAATGATGGTCCATTACTATGGTGTGAATTGGAAAATGCATAAATCTCAACAGAGAAGGAAAGGAGAAAAGAGTGGGAGGGTAGCGGAACACAAACTGCGAGGTCACTCCTGTAAGCTGTTCCTTAGCCTGCGATGGCTTGGTGGGTTTTTCCTTTAGATGATGGACTGTGGAAGAGCACGGCTGTGCAGAGACGCAATCTGCCTTAATTTGTGCAGTGAAAAGTTATGCAAGATAATTACCTTGTAGTTCACCAACAATAAGTGTTATCAGACCTATTCAACCCATGCTCGGTTTATCTGTAATGTCTCTGTGTCCCCAAGACTCAAATGGTAACTAATCCTATAGCACAGCTGAGTGTAAGACGTTTTAAAGTCAATAATTCTTTTTTTTTAATGTTCACCACAGATTAAGTTTACCGATTAACCTGGCTAAATCTACTTGCCATGTATTTAGGGGTTTCATCAGGTTTGCATTGGCTGTATCTGTGGCAGTAAACTACGGTCATTGGGGTGTGTTCTCGGGCACTAATGGCAACCAGCACAGAGCAGCCTGTATCCGTGGCATTAAACTCCCCTGTCCTCCGAAAGAGAGAGGTACAAGAAGACTGCTTTGGGAGTGGTCCTTGGCCCATGCCACTTCCTGAACCCTGCCCAGTAGATGTGTGGGGGACCACTAACTGGCCCAAGCCAAATCTGTGCCGGTGATTGCTCAAACGGTGTAACCTCCTTTCCACTGAGGAGCAGAAAGCCCTTGCAAATTCAAGAGGGAACAGCTTTTCTATACTGAGAAACTTAGAATCATAGAATAGTTTGTGTTGGAAGGGACCTTTAAAGGTCAACTAGTCCAACCCCTCTATCATGGGCAGGGTCTTCTTCAACTTGATCATGTTGCTCAGAACCCTGTCCAATCTGACCTTGAATGTTTCCAGGGATGGGGCATCTACCACCTCTCTGGGCAACCTGTTCCAGTGTTTCACCACTCTCACAATAAAAAACTTCTCCCTTATATCTATTCTAAATCTACCATCTTCTAGTTTAAAACCATTACCCCTTGTCCTATTGCAGCAGGCCCTGCTAAAAAGTTTGACCCCATCTTTCAAAGTTTGACCCCATCTTTCTTATAAGCCCCCTTTAAGTACTGGAAGGCTGCTATAAGGTCTCCCCGGAGCCTTCGCTTCTCAAGGCTGAACAACCCCAACTCTGTCCTCATATGGGAGGTGCTCCAGCCCTCTAATAATTTTTTGTGTCCCTCGTCTGGATCCAACAGATCCGTGTCTTTCCTGTGCTGAGGACACAGTACTCTGGGTGGGGTTTCATGAGATCAGAATAGAGGGACAGAATCACCTCCCTCAACCTGCTGGCCACGCTGCTTTTGGTGCAGCCCAGGACATGGTTGGCTTTCTGGGCTGCAAGCGCACACTGCTTGCTCAACTCGATAGCTACTGAAATGAAATGTGGTTTCAGAAAGTGGTGGCAAGGAGAGCAGTTCCCCATAAAAATCTAGATATTTTTTCCAAAGAGTTCCTGTAAGTATTTGTGTGTCTATAAAGCTTTTTTGCACTGATGGGCTGCAACTGCTTGGTCTAAACCAGCAGTGTGGAACAAGGAGCTGGGATACCTGTGCCTTCTGGCAGTCTGCACATAGCAATCACCTTCCTGGTTTTGCTCAGCGGCCCTGGTGGTCATTGGATCTCTCCTCCAGTACCAGTGTCATTAACACAAGCTTTTCCAATAGGGAATCTCTGCCTAGCACAGACTCCCCTTATCTCTTTATTCTGCATCAAATCTCTTTCAGCAGCTTTTTACATCTCCTTTAATGATCCTGGCTATAGAAGATGGTGGTTGTCTGGGGGAAGTTTGGGCTCTTTGGTGGTATTAGATGCACTGTTGTCTCCTACACCTTTGAGAGCTTTGAAAGATTAAAATAATTTATCTAGAAGAGTAATAACCTCTGCCATAACTTACAATAAAAGTTCTAGAAATCATATATGTAAGATCTTCTCTAGCGCAGGATTCAAATGTTGAATGTAAATGCACTGAAGTCAAGAGACAAGAGTTACATCAGAGCCCATGGTTGGGCATGGACTGTGTTCAGCTACTTGATGTACTAGAAGAGAGCTTCAGACACATGCTACGGCCAAATATAAATGAAGTTACACAGGACTTTTATGGCAGTGCTAGTGAAATGGCCACACTTGTGAGGTGTTAAAAAGATTAAATAAATCTGTTGCTGCAATGCTCGTATCTGGACAAGAACATCCAGCTTTAAAGATCTTTTGTCCTAAAACATGTATCGATGTACCTTCAACATTGTTCTAGTGAGCCATATGCCATTAAGACACCCCTTGAAATAGAATGATCATATAAACATCCAGGGCATTTATGTCACTCTAATCCTACCTATTTAAAGAGGAGAAGCAAAGCTTTGTATCTCATTAGCAACTGAAAGGATTTGACAACAATGGTGTTTTACTTTCCATTCAGGGATGAAAAGCCTGTCTTATTTGTTTATTTTAGCTCACTCATGCTTATATTAGAGTTTACCTGGAGTGGATACTGAGTACAGCTACTTTGTCTGTCTTGGCTGAAGCAAAACAATCTCTAGAGCAGCCCACTGCTTACCTAAGCCATTCTACATGCGTTTACTTGATGCATTGACTTTCCTGCAGATGTAAAGTAGTAGTAGCCTTGGCTTGCCCTGCTGCTGCTATCTGCATTAAAAGAGGGTTGTGAACAGCAGAAATACTGGTGCAAAGTAATAAAAGAAAGCAGCACTCTTAAGGATGATTTTATGTTAAACACTGCTGGGTCGTATTAGAAACCGGTAACCAGTGAGAAGGTTTTTATGTTCATTGCTTACACTGTCTGAGAAAGTGAAGCCGTTCTGCTGCTTACACTTGACATGCAAATTTAGGTCACTGCTCAGAGTCATCATGGACTTTGCCGAAAGGCTCCTACTGGAGTTGCATCGATTGACATCAAGGCTGTCTTACCCTACTTGTTCTCAGATCTTACTCATGGGCTTGTCCAAATCTTACTGTTGGTCAGTAAGGGACAAGGGAGACCACCAACACCACTCATGGCTTCCTAGGATGCACCTACTGCTAATGCTTGCAGAAGTGCGGAATAGGTTGGTCATTTTTTGTGATGTCTGCTGAGAAACTGAAATTCCACCCAACGCGTGCAGGCAACTGGGCAGTGCTCAGCAGCATATGCCAAAAGAGGTAGAGAAGCAGACAGGCTGCTGATAGAATAATCCACACAGCGTGTTTTGCATCCTCCTAGTGTTACTACTTCTACAAAATCACTCCTTGTCACTTATCTCCTAGTATAGGGGTAGGCAACAGAGCAGCACAAAGCTTTCCACGTTCACTGCAGCGTAGCACTGCTGAAATGACAGCGTCGTTCATTGTGTGCACAGGTCACTTGCGATGAACTGCTGTTACGGATTCGGTGCACGGTGGGTTTAAAGCGCAAGAAGGTCGTTCTTAGTTGAATTTCAGAAATGCTTTTTCTTTAGGTTATTTGATGGCATTTGAGTGGCAGGTGGGGCTTTGTCCTTAATTAAATCTTTAATTGACATAAAGAATAATCAACAATGAGTAGAACTGGAGTTGACTTCTAATCAAAGATAATTCTGCATAGCGGGATGGGTTTGAAATTAATGAACATCAAATGTAATTAGACGGCCGGATTCTGATCCCTCAGCCACACTCATGCATACAGTTACAGACCAATCTTGCTTTTTCTACACTAATGCCAGCTGAATGCGATGGCTCTGTGTTCCTAGTGCTATAAGGGACCGGCGTTAGGGAGGGCACCGCGTAGGCTCGTGTGCACGTTCGCTCCAGCTGCCAGCATGAAACAAATGGTGGAACTGAAAAAAATGAGGTCAGCTACCACGAACCCATCTGTCATACACGGAAGCCGTTTAGGATCACATTTATTTTCCTTGGGTTTATTACAGTGAAATAAGTAATTTGCATTTCCTTCTCCTTATGTCTGTGGCGTGTGCTGTACCAAGGGTAAGGAGTGGTGCTCCAGGTGTTTCTCCGAGAGGAGGTTAAGCAGAGGAAAGGGCAGTCTGAGACAGAGAAATGGGACAGGTACCAGGAGGTCTGGTGAAAAAGTAGCTACAAAAAGGGCAGGAAGAAAGCTAATCGTGCTTTGCCTTAGCCACCATCAGTCAGTATTTCTGTGCTAGTGAGGTGATGAGAGCTGGAGCAAAAAGCACATTTTACAGTAAAAATAAAAGATGAAGTTAAAAGTCGCTACTTTGACTTTGGCACCCAGACTGGTGTGAAAGACGACCACTGCTTACCGAATTTATGGAGCTATATTGCAGTGGGAGCATCAAGTATCAAGGCTTATACATTTACAGAAACAGATTCTTTACCATATTGCTATTGTCCTGGATTGTTAGCTTTCTTCTTATTACTATTATTATTGCTTTTTGGTTTATGTATGTCATCCAGTTTGGGTAGGAGGAGCAGAACAGGCAGCATGAGCTATTCCAGATGGTAGACAATTTGTGTTGCTGCTCAGGGTGTCTAGTGATGAGCTAGCAAATACTGTAGTATTTGAGTTGAAAATGGCCTTACAAGCAACATTTAAAATGTTCTTACGGAAATGAGACTATAAAGTATGATCTAGTATCAAGTTTTGGGAAAAGTATTATTTGAAACAAAAGCTAAAATTTGGTTCCAAAGTACCCAAAGCTATTTTTGTTTTTTTATTAGAAACCGGTAACGGTGGCTTGTACTCGCTCTCAGGGATTTCTGCATGACAAAGTAAAGCTCCCAGCTATGGGCTTGAGTAGAGCTATAAAAGATGCATGAGTTACATAAACACTTCTCTGTGCATTGTAAAAACTGAATCCACCCAAACTGAAGATATTGAAACACAACTAATAAAAGAAAGAATCACAGCACAAGCGTCACTAATGCAGATAAAGCCTCAGTGAAAGTGAGCACAAGACTTCAGAGAGAACCCGCTGGACAGTTGGCAGCATGAGAGGCAAGGCTTGGATGTCCGTGGTGGGAAAATAGACCCACCTCAAGCTACCAGGGAGGGCAGGATGAGCTGTAGTGGGTTAAACTGAGATTCTTGTTGCTGCAAGAAATGGGGCAGAAGTTTGCCTCCTTGTGCTGGGCAGGAATATTTGGCTTTGATGCCCACCCAAGCATGACCTGGGTGTTCCCACATCTCCCATTTGAAGGAGAGTGAGCTGTCTCCGGTATAGCTCCTTCTCCTCAGCCACGCTGCTAAGCCCACATGACTCTTTTTCTGTACGCTAAAATTAATGTCTGAAGCTTACAGATCTGTTGGCCTTTTGCTGGCTGGTGTAGGCTTGGTAAGCGTGCTTGTCAGTATAGCCATATGCTGCTATTTAGGAGTATTTTATAGCCTTGGACTTTAATGGAACAAAAGTACATGATTTTGTTCTGGCAGAAAAGAAGAGTTCTTCAGATGGAGCTCACATGTCTGTACAATTCTGGCCAATGCTGCCCTGCACAAGGATGGAGCAGCCCAGTCACTGGCAGCATAAAATGTGCCATGAAACTTGTAATTCTTGTAATCCAGTGACTAACAGAAGGCACCCTTCTACAGGTGCTTCCAGAAGATCCCGTCCCATGGAAATGTTCCTGGCACATTCAGGAATTATGAGCCTGTGCACTAATGCCTAAGAGTTTTAGTCCAAAAGTATAAGAACTCTTGTGAAAGAATTATATTTCTTGTGAAAGGTTTTATAATGCCCCTGAGCACTCTTACCCATATATTATTGTCAAATTTTTGTGTTAAAAAACCATCCACAAGAATGTCTACATTATCATCCAAGGTGCATACCTCTGTGCCTTCTAGGAGTCTAGGGAACATGAAAACCATAAATTCCAGGTGGTTATTTGGGCTACTAGCCATGCTGGCTTCATATTTCCAGGGTGATTCAATTAAGTCAGAAAGAGAAGTTGGAAAATTAATATTAAAAAAAACTAGACTTTAGGCTACAAAAGCAGGCAACACCAGCTGAAGGCGTACTGAATAAGCTTAGCATTGAACTCAGCTTCAGTAAGTTTAGAACTGAATTGTGCTCTTTGGATTTATGGGTGAAAAGCAGAAAGAGCTGGCTGGCTGGGAAGAGAACACGGCTTCTAGGGTATAACCAGTTTCTCCCCTTACTGGATTTAGTCTTTTGGAGAGGCATGCTCCTAAATGTGATCTTATTGCAGTTAGAAGTTTTAACCTTTGTAACCTAGCCAGGTAGTCTGATAAGCAGAATGTAGACCTTCACACAGATGAGAGAGGAACATATTATTTTCTTCCATTATTCAAGAAGATACCAGCTCATTTGTTAGACATACCCCAGGTCTGCAGGTAAGAAATGTTCCCAGCAAGTAAAACAGAACCAGTTGACTTCTGTAGCAATCTACTCGCATCAGTTTAGTGGACCCTCTCACAGCTTACCTTAACTGAAATCATTATCACCAGTTTTTAATGGACAGCCTGCAGGTCACAGATGAGCAGAAGGAAAGCATACAAACTATCTCACTGTAGGGACTGCAGCTCCTTCAATCCAGAAGGGATCTTGAAACACGTGTCACACCAAAAAGTAACATAGGAACAAAGGATCCCTTCAGTCATTGAGTCCTACCCCCATTCCCATTTAATCAAGGATTATATATAATCCCAAAGTGTCCCCAAAGCCTCTATTCCCTGGGCCCTGAGCTGCAGACAGCTCCCTAACACCCTACAACAAACCCTAGACACAGACCCGTAACCGTAACTGCTTCAAGGAGAGACCAGGAGGAACCAAGAGCACCGTCACCACTGGTATATTTATTGGAGCTTTACATGGTTGTTAGCACATGTGTAGCAAAAAAAACTTCCCCTCATCGTGTGGTGAAGAAAAAAATATAATCTCCGAATTGGTCATGGGGAAAAAGCAAACAAAAGGGACCATGCAAAAGTCAGTCTAGATTTAGCAAATGTGTTTCTGCCTGAATTTCCCCTCTCTTAACTTGGATTGAAGTCCACACTGTTTATCAAATATTTTAGTGTTATGGGAGGTGGAGGTCTATGCTGAGGGTGATGAAGAAAGGGCAGCCTTGTGAAAGTGATGGGCTCGATGGTCCTTTCCCCTCTCATTAGCTCAGGCTCAGCTGTTTCCCCAATTCCAGACTGAAAGGAGAGCTGAGAGAAGGGACTTTTATTTCCCCGGGGACAGAGACATCATCAATTATCTGCCATTCCCTGCTGCAAGCTGTCAGTGAATAGGGCAGAAAAAGAGTACTGATAGGATTTCACCTTATCCCTCGACGCTGCTGATGGCCTCATCATTCAACTGCCATGCACTTAACCCAGGCAATACTAATTATATTAATTATGCTCATACACAGTGCATGCTTACATTAGGAGTAAGCAGACTGGTGACTTTTTAAAAGGAGGCATCAGTGGTTCATGAGATATATAGATTTTAAAATGTAAGCACACTCGTTGCATCCACTGCTGAGGTGGATCTCTCAAATCTCAAAAGCATTTAATACCATTTTAGATGTGCAATATGCTTTACATTGAGAGCAAAATGCATAGTGTATCTAGAAGACAGTAGCAGTATGTCAGGTGACTACTAAATGCAGATTTAGGAACTTGGTCACTGCATTGGAGTACCACCAAAATCCCCTTCATAGTGTTCATCTGTAGGGATACTGCTCAGGTCAGCAAGAGGTCTGGGTAAGTCCCAGTGGGTACCTGACTTGTGAGGTCAGTTGGAAGAATCTAAGATGTCAGCAATGTGAGTTGAAATCTTAAGAACAGATTGTGTTTGTACAATAGATTCAACCTCTAACCTGGCGAACTGAGAAGTAACTGAACAGAACTAAAAGATTTAGTGAGTTTTTACTCTGTTACCTCCTTTTGTCACAGTTTTCTTCTGTACAGAAATTAAACATGCATTAGTCACCAAGATTAGATATAAAATAAGGAGAGAGCACAAGTCTATCTGTGCTCTGAGTTCTGACCATTTTGTGCAAAAGCAAAGCAAAACTAGCTCCAAGCAGGTTTTCAATGTGCATTTCAGTTGCACTTCCTTCTGGTGTCTTGAGGAAAGTGTTAACTGCTAAAGCATTGCAAAGCCGTCTGAGTGCTTGAGCAAAATAAAGAGAAAAAAATAACTAAATTGCTTTTCCAAATGTATTAATTTTAAAAGTTTCCTCAAAGGAAAAGAAAACCAAAACGCTTCCAGTGTGTCTGCCCAGGGTCATGCACAGACACAGAGAGTTTGTTCAGAGCGAAACCCATTCATCTTTCATTCACATTGATACAGAAGATATTCATTGGGGGAAGATGTTAGCATTTTGACAAGAGGTTTGAATCTAAAGTAATTATGTTTTTATAGCCAATGTGGTCATGCTTAGCACTCAACTTCAAGTTTGCTTTTATTGCTCTTCATGAGGAATGGCTGATGTTTACGCAGTTAGATCTCTGACTGTCAGTGTCATTTAGCTTCTACCCTCCTAGGTCTCCAGATGCTGTCAAGGGGTGTGTTAATCATTCTGTCAAACGATGCAAGTGCTGACCACTCGCAAGGGATTTTCTGCTCCTTGGCACTCTGGACCCAACTTTCAATGCAAATCCTTGTATGCAAATGGGAGCATACAGCGCGCAGCCTAACCATCTCAAGGTTATTTGCAAAACCAAAGAGAGCTTGCTGTGTGGACCACCAAAGTACTGCCAGTTAGATGGTTTTCATTTTGTCTCTGAGGAGCTGGGTTTTGGAGGGGTTTGGAGTGTTAGATGTCAGCTGGCCTGGGTAGACACTGTACCGTCTACAGAGATGCAAGGTTTGACCCTGGAAGCTGCAAAGTGGCTTCTGCCAAGTGCCAGCTATCAGCAAGCCTGAGCAGAGCTCAGCCCTGCAGGGGTGTGCTGGGAGCCTTAAGAAGCCAGGGGTGAGTGTAGGGCCAAATTTGGGCTCTCGTGGACCAAAGACTCCAGTATCTCTGGCTATGGCTGGAGCCTGTTTATCCCTGTGTGAGTTAGCCGAAACTTGAGCTCGCTGCTGTTTCTCCTGAGCCTGTGAGGAGCAGCTGCTCCCGAGCCCCTCCTGCTCCCACCCTCTCCCTTCTCTCCATCTCTCCTGGCCATGGGTTTCTGCCCAGCGTGTGGGTCCGCATGGCCTTGGTCTGCCTGAGAGCAACTTCTCTATCCCAAAGGTTTATCCTCACTGTGGTTAAACTGGCTCAGCACTGCATCTGGGCTTACCCGGGGACACAAGCGGTGGATCACTGTTATTTGTTAGCCACAGAGGGGAAAACTTGCCTTAATTGCAGCCCAGGTCGTATCTCTGAGGTCTGTCCAGCCCCTGCTTCCAAAACATACAGATTTACGCTCTTTTGGCTGTACAATAGAGGAAAATTCACATTACCAGTAGTGCTGGCAATGCTGGGACTGGAAGAAGTATTTCTGGCAGAGCTCTTGCAGAAATATTCTTGACAAAGCAGCTCCTGGGGCAATGCAGGACTCTCTGCAGAGAAGCAGTAGCTCACCATGGCACCTACTGCTACTTCAAAGAGCAATTGCCCAGCTTAGCACTACAAATTAAACATAACTGGATGGCACACAACGTTTCCCCACATATTTCCTTTCTCCCGTGAGTGTTTGCTATGCGGGCACCACGTAGCTCTGGTGCTTATCTTTAATAAATACGTTCAGTTGCAAAGGCTTGCATTACAAATCTGCAGCCTTCACAAGTGGCTGCTTTTTTGAGCCCTCGTGATCATTCCCTGCCTGTGGGGATGAGAGGGTGTCTGAAACTCACTGTCACCCCCTCAGCCCCCCAATGTTGGCCACGTAGGTCATGGTTTACAGACCATCCAGCCCTTGCCACGCTGTTCTGCCATGGCACCAAATTCACCCCTCTGCCCAGCTGTTGGAGTGAAATGAACTGGGGGCATGGAGCAGCCTGGGTCCAGCTTTTAAAATAAATGGGAAATTTTTTTTTTAAAAAAATCTCTTCTTCATTTTTAGTCAGGTTATTTTTAAGCTGGCCTAGTTTCTCAATCCGTTTCGCAGCGCAACAGTGTTAGCAGCCCTGCTGGCACCCCGGGAAGGAAGGAGGTGGTGAGAGGATGAGTCCAGTGGGATGCAGGAGCTGACCGCTGACCAGTGGCTCTTCTCCAGCATCCCCTTTACCCTCCTGGCCCCTGCCCTGCTGCCCAGCCTCATCTGGCCGTGATACTCCTCAGGCAGCTCGGTGAGGCCATTCACCTTGCCAAACCAGCACAAAACCAAGGCAGCAGAACAATCGGCTTTGTTGTCTGCCGAGGGCAGCAAGCGCCAGGGTTGAGACAAGGTAAACAGCGGATCAAGGAAGAAAGGAAGAGGGAGGCATCCCTCTCTCCCCTCCTGGCAGCAGGAGCTGATGGAGCTGTTGTGGACTGCGGCACTTGTTTGCTGTTTCTTTGCGAGTGGGTTGAAATCACCTTAGCATGGTGCCAGGGCTGAGCTGGCGTTGAAAATGGGCACACACACAGAGGAAGGGCATCCTCCTGGGGTGCTGGGACTGCCTCACAGACACATAAAATGCAGCACATACAGTTCCTGGAGCTTGTTTACTCATCTCTTGTTGTGGTGGAGAGCATCCCTCGGTCATGACGGCATGCCGTGTCTGCGCATACGCCCACCGCATCTTCCTTCGCATCAGCCAGGCAGGAGCAGCCACGGGGAAAATGAGCAAGGATCAAAGGGAGCTGCAGGACTTGATTCATGCTGAACGAACCCTCTTTTTTTAACTTAATATGTGTAATAACACTTCACAGTGATGGTGAGTGCCCCCTAAGAGCCCTACACACCCTCAAAATAATATCCATGACAATTCGGTGCAGCAGATGGGGACCCCAGGGCTGGGGCAGAAGCATGACAGGCACAGCAGAAATCGGGTGTGGCACAGGGATGAGCATGCTGAAGTATCTGTTTCCTAGTCCCACATCCAGACCATCTTTGTGTCTCCGGCACATTTTAAGTAGACCCTGGGCCATAAGTCAGAAGTGAAAACAGGACCATTTTATTTTCGAGGTGGGATGATTTGACAATGCAAACAGATTCGTGCCCTGGCTTGTGCCCCCTCTTGAGGTTCAGTTACCACTTACAACGCCTGTCCCTGCCTCGCTGCCTGCCTCTTACCCTCCCTCGTCACTGACCTGCTTTCTATTGTTTTTCAGGAATATCTTCCAGGCTTCCTGAAATCATGTCAATAGGATCACATTCATTCTCTCCAGGAGGTCCTAATGGGATTATTAGGAGCCAGTCCTTTGCTGGCTTCAGCGGGCTCCAAGAGAGGCGCTCCAGGCAAGTGCCATGCTGTCTAAGGGGAATTTCCAAATCAGGAGCTGTGGGAAAGAGGCAAGAGAAGACTGCCTTCTCTTTGCAGAAAAAGGTCTTCTAGGCTAAGATGTCTCTGTGTATTATTTGTATAGTTAAGCTGTTGCCCTCTGCTGAGCTACCAGGTGCCTGTTTGCCTCTCCTCCGTTAATGCAGCACTTCCTCACATGCCTCAGAGCTGTGAGAAAATTCCAGAGAATCATTTTAATTTACTAACTTACGCAGTGATCTTTTCCACATGTGAAATGTGCAAGAACATGATACACTTCCCACCACCCCCAATTTAAGACTGTTGCTGCCTAAAAGATGGTTGTCTCATTGCCGTACTGCTATGAATTCAAAACAACTCGGCTTTCCTTGCAGAGCTGCCTTCGTGTCCTGCTGGAAACAGGGCAGAGCTTGGCTGAAGAGCCCTTCCTTGCACTGCAAGGACTTAGGGCTTTGAGTCAGGCACTTAACGAGTCAACCATCTCCTGATGCCCCCAGACACTACTTTACAATTACTTTTAATTTATATAAAGTCTCTGAGTGTCAGACCACTAGCTAGCAATCGAGGAGGAAGGGCAGGCAAAGGGTTGCCTCCCATCATCAGCTCAAGCCAGTGATGGTTGTTAGATGCTGACCTACCCCCAGTAGAGTCACCAAAGAGGCACCTACACGCAGCACAACTATCCTCCCTTGGCCACCTACACGCTCAAGACCAGCAACTTGATGCTGTCCTCCAGACACGCTCTTGACCAAGCCCTCATCTTCCTTAGGAGCACTCAGGCTTTACACCTGAGGTCATCTGGGGTCCCCTTTGTTTTTAGCACCTGGACGTGGCTCAGCTCTTTTATGGCTGTAGCTGAGCAGCATGAGGCAGGACAGGCATGGGATAAGACAGAGAAAGGTCTGATGAGACTCAGACTCAATCCAGTGTTTCCAGACAAGCAGCCATATCTCAGCAAGGCAACTGGCATATCAAAAGCTGACAGCACACGTCCCAGGCTGCTCAGACCTCTTAACTTGTAAACAAACGCAGTCCTTTAACTGGCAGGCACAGACACAGGTTTGTTTCTGCTAGCAGATAATATCGGAAGATTTCTTCAAACTGCACTCCTTCGGGATTGTTATGATTTATAGGGATTTCTTCCTCTTTAATGTTCATTTTGCAGATGTAACTCCTTCATTGAAAATTCTTCTGCAATCAAGAAGCCCCAAGCAAAGGTGAAGAAAATGCATAATCTGGGCCATAAGAACAGCACCACCCCTAAAGAGCCCCAGCCTAAAAGGATGGAAGAGGTCTACCGAGCCCTGAAGAACGGCCTGGAGTAAGAGCCTTTGTCCTGCTTGGTGATTGAAGCTTTCTGTGGCACTTTAGACCCTAAAGAAACATATCACAGGAACAGGGCTCCTTAATCATGGAAGAGAAAAATATACCTCTTGGAGTCTTGATTGTAACACTTAGGATCCAAAATATTTGTATGGGAAACAGGAATACAGGGGACAGAATCCCATTTCCACTAGAATTGCTAGGAAAGCTCCCAAAGTCTGGGATTTCAACATTCAATTCTTTTTTTTTTTCCTCTGAATTTCCTAGAGTCCTATCAGAGGCTTGTATCACCTTTAAGATAACATCCCAGACGATAACAGGGCTTTTACCAGCCAGATACAAGGGCAGCGACTAGAAGGCACCAGCCCATAAACTAAGCAGCAGATTAGCTTACTTTGAATTGGTTGTTCAGCATAAGAACACTGAGCTCTTACACACTGCTAAATAAGTCACTCCCATATATTCCCAAAAAGGCAGCAGGGAGCTGCTATTAGGACAGATCAAGATAAATGAGTTTTTGTCTGAAAATGCATCCAGTGAGGAAAGCCATTTGTTGCGCAGATTTTCTTTTAGGATGGTCAGCAGCCAGCTGGATATGTGCTGCAGAGCTCATGCATCCCTTCTCTGGTTTGTGTTCACAGTGAGTATCTGGAAGTTCACCAGACAGAGCTGGATAAGTTGACTACTCAGTTAAAAGACATGAAAAGAAACTCACGCCTGGTACGTGTCACACTTTTCATCATGTGGATGCACTGTTACCTTCTCGAGGTGCTGGAGCAGCCAGGGGTGGGAGTGGGATACAGGGGGTTTGCATTGATGCTCCTCTTCCCTTCCAGTCCTGATCTTGTTTGTGATTTCCATTGACTGACAAACATTATTTTCTCGTGGTGCTGTTATGTCGCAAAACTAATCACAGTTTAATCTTCTCTGTTGCAGGGGGTCCTGTATGATTTAGATAAGGTACGTTACCCCCTTCAACACTGGTTTTGCAAGGAAGTGTTAGTATCCGTACAGCGTAGGTAACTGGCATGGGAAACCTCTCTCAGATGGATCTACTAGCCAGGCCAACACCATCAAAGGAGAAATTACAATTTGCACTCGTGAAGGAAGAAGCTCCCCTCCTCTTCCCATGGGCTCTGGTATTGCCTGGTGCCTCCACCAGCCAGCTGTGCTCACTAACAGCATCAAACTTACCCCATCAGCCCTCCCCTGGAGCCTGTCAAGTTAAACTGGCTCAGGACAGGCACAGGGAAGGAGGCAGACCCCTACTAGGGGATGACAGAGGTGGAGGAGCGAGACCTCCTGTTTCTGGCAGCTGCCAGCCGTTAAATCCATTGCCTTGTGCAACTTCACCCTGCCAGCTCCAGACAGGCAGGGGGCTGGCAGGGGTACACTGGGGTGGTCCGTGGGAGCTGGGTCAAGCCCCAGCTCATCCCTGCTCCTGCCGGTTTGGGGGAAGGGAAAATTTAAAAAAATCATTTTCCCTGCAGGAAAATTTGGATGAAACAAAAGGAAAGCTTTCTGAAGCATTTCCTGAACAAGTCTGGCTTTTTTTTCGGTCCAAATGCCAAGCTCAGTCTTGCTGTCAAAACCAGTTTGTTGAACAACAGAATGGATTTTGAAATGCAAAACCCAATCGATTTTATTACAGGTTTTCAAAGTACTTGAAATATTATATTTTGAGCTAAGAAAGCTCTGATTTTTTTTTACTTTTTTTTAAGAATTCAAAAAACTAAGGAAGTCCCATCAAATAAAAACTTCAATTTGTTCAAAAATACATTAGGTACAGAAGTTAGTGAGCTCCATTTTCAGCAGTAAGGTGGGACCCCTAACTCCAGTTTCACAGTCAACAAAACCCTGTGTGTTTTAAGGGGGAGTTTCTCAGCCTCACAGGGACCTGAAGACCCAAGCAGAGCTAGCATGGTGATGACTTACTGATTTATTTAAATGTGCCTCACCCTCTGCCTCTTAATTTCCTTCAGCAAATCAAAGCGGTCGAAAGATACATGAGAAGGCTGGAGTTCCACATTAGCAAGGTAACAACCGCTCCTATCATCTTTCTTCTGCATCTGCTCCTGTGTTCTTAGGAAAACAAACCCTTGGCCTCCTGCTACCCCTCTGCTCTGGGGAGGCCACCTTGGTGAAGCCTCTCCCAGATTTCTACTGTGATGGGCTGGTGGTCAGAGCCAAGGGAAGGGTTTCCATGGGATTTTGGGGCCCACATCCACCTAATTACATTGGTGAAAATGATCAGTAGAGGTACTTGTGATTTATACTAATACATTTTAGAGCTGGACATAATCCATGTCTTGTATTCTCTTAGTTATAAACATATCTGCTAGCGATTAGTTGCTTTTATGAACCTGACAAAAGAATGAATTCTTTTTGACGGATGAAATGTCTTTTGAGAGCCATTTGAAAAGTGTTTGCCCAGCTTGAAGTGCTCCAATTATGACAACCCACCCAAACATTTTAATTTCAGTCTTCTCTTACTTCTGGAGCCGAAAAAAAAGAGATATTAATCATCAGGCGATAGACTGAAATTTTGTTCCCCAAACCACCTTCTCTCTTGCTGGCAACATGAATGGCAAAATTAGTGCTTAAAGAACATTTCCATTCAAGTCCTTCCCACTCCAGCCTGCTCAGAGCTAATGGTTTCTGGGCTTATAATAGGTCTGAAAAGCACCAAACACAAGAGGTGATGCTGGTCAGTATTACTCAAGCTTGCCCAGTACATTAGTTCACTTTCCGTAACCCACAGCAACAGAGACAAAAGGGACCGAGCTGGGCTGCATTAAAGCTTATGGACTTGAGCAGGTAAAGAAATATCTTTGTTTCTAGTGACAGAGAAGGTCTTTTTCAGCAGTACTGAATCGGGGCCACAGCAATGCCTTCTGCCATCTGCCTGCTGGCACTCTGTCAACGAGGAAAATGGGATGTGCAGCTGCAGACCCCACATATTTAGGGGGGCAGATGAGTGCCCTAGCCACACTTGCATGGGCAGGGACAGGACATCAACCCCAGGTTAACCCTCCAGCTGGGTGGCAGAAGTAAATACCAAATGACATCTATTTATAGTAGCAGTCTTTAGCTGACTTGCAAGAGAAATAGGAGTGGATACGACTCCAAGAAGCTTTTTTTGTAACTTTGAAATGGCAAAACCCTACTTGTGCCTTCATTACCCTTTGCTGAACAATTTCACTTTGCAAAGCAGTTTGTTTTGGTTAGAGGTCCCTCAAGTCAGGGGCTTTGGCCATCAGGAATCCAAGCCAGCCTTGTAAAAGCTGACCTAAGGCTTTGAAGCTGTCAGGAAGAACAGTGTCATTCCAAACAGATAAGTAACATCACTTTTTGTTAGAGGTTAAGCAGGCTTGGAAAATGGGATTTGGAACATGCCTGGGTTGTCACATGAGGCTCATCTCTAATGCAGCAACACAAAGTCATAGACTGAGGAAGCCAAGGCGCTGGAACCTTTCCTTGAGAGAAACTCTGCTGTGAACATCCACTGCTGAGCAACGAGCACCATGGGGCAGGGGGAGATTTCTTGATGTCAGAGATAAGAAAGGAAAAAGGTTATTCTAGGTAATACCCAAATATCATCCTATCTTAGCAGGGACATTAGAAGCAGAAAGAAGAGACATCTTCCTCTGTTCCTTTCCTTCTCACCCTGATAAAGCCAAATTAGAAAACCTACATCTCCTGTATCTGGCAGATTAAGTTTATATAAATATGTCGATATATATATAGCTGGTATATACATACATACACCAGCCCTACTGCTGTAGACTCCCCCCGAGCAGCTCAGATGAAGTAAATGTACACATTCAGTGCAGGGATCAGAGGTAAGAGGGAAACCAAAGAACGAGACACATGTAAATCCATTGCCCTGTGAAGCTAGATTGAGGTGAGACTAAACTGAGTGTGAGTAGGTTTTGCAAAACTGCTGGAGTACTTATGAAATGTTGGGTGCCTCAGTCACGCCAAAAGATTTTAAGAAGATGACTAGGAGACTATGTGAATGCTTGTGGAGCTGAAGTTCGAAACTTTCTTAATTTGACATCAGCTGCTTCTAAGTGCTTTACCTGTGCTGATTCTGACTATGACTCCCAGTTTCTGGAGGACAGGCAGTGAGAATCAAAAAAAAAAATCACTACCCACTTCCAATACTACCTATTAGTCAATCCATGGCTGGTGTTAGCAATACAGGAGACACTGCTGGCCCTGTTAAATGTGCCATTTAACACATCCAGTCCCCTTTGGCCAGGTGGACACTGCAGTTACCTTTGAAAGAGTTCTTCCGCAACGATGTATTTGAGAAGAATTCATGACTGCCCTACAATTACGATTGTACTCCATCGAGACAGGGGAAAAAAGGAGTAGCAATGGTTAAAGGCACGCAGGGCAAGCAGTTGAACTGCTGGCAGCATCTAGTGTTGCTGTAATGAGGTTTTTACAGTGAAAGTTATTTTTATCTTGTGTTTCTTTTTCACAGACTCTAGCAGTATCATAACTTCATGTGCTCACCCTTTCCAATGGATCTAACACTTGGGCTTCATTTCCTTGTAATGCAAATGACTTCACAGTTTGTTGGGTTTATTTTGTTGGCTTTTCTTAGGTTTTTTTTCAATGCACCCTCATTGTTCCCTCCAGGTGGATGAGCTTTATGAAGCTTATTGTATTCAAAGACGTCTCTGTGATGGCGCCAGCAAAATGAAGCAAGCTTTCGCGATGTCTCCTGTCAGCAAAGCAGCTCGAGAGAGTTTAACCGAAATCAACAGGAGTTACAAGGAGTACACAGAGGTACATCCTCATCAGTTTAGTCTTTCACACTGTTTGAAGGCCATGGGAACTTTGCCATTCATTTCAGGGAGAATTTTATCTGGATAAAAGAGTTAAAAGCAAACTCAGCAAAGAAGAATTATTATTTATTTGTTTGTCTTCAGGTGAATAACTAATGCCTTACAAAGCCAGGTTACATGGGCTCAAGGATTTCCTTGAAACAGTAATGTTTGTATTCGACAAGAGCAGGGTTATACCCAGGAACTGCTGCACACACACAAAAAAAAAGCTTAAATATGCCCCAAAGTTACATATATTCTGACTATGTCCTTTCCACCCGCAGATTTTGGGGTGGCAGGTTGGCTGGAACCCACGTGTGTACAGACATCTGCTGCATGCTGCCCAGTTGTACTTGCTGTGATCAGCATCTATGTTGTTAAACAGGCGGTAGATGAAGAAATGTCTAATAGGGCAAACATCCTGGCACACAAGCTGTAACAGCCTTCCAAAATCTGAAGGAAGAACTGGAGAGGGTCTGGTACCCATCCCCCACAGACTCTTTTTTCTTTATGTAGTCCGTGTCTCTTGAGAGATTAAAAACATGCTGGGAGCCACTTTGGCATGGAGCTGCTGCTGGCACATGTCCTGGCTGGAGAGGACAGGGACAGTGACCAGGTTACGCTTCAAGGGCCACAACTGCCCTCTGCCAACAGGAGGATTAGAGTGCAAAGAAGAGCACGGGGTTACATTCAGCTCCGGGGTGAGCAGGAATAGCTCAGCTGCCATTTTTGGGGCCAGACATAGCTAAACAGTAAGGATGGCCCCAGCAGATTGATTTTATTGCAAAATAACTTTCAGCTTCATAACAGAATCTTTCCTTACAAATAGAACTTAAAAAAAAAATAAAAAGGGCAGAAAGAGGGTAAGAGAGTTTGTCTGACCTCACTATTCTCTTTTCCAACACAGAACATGTGTACCATAGAAGCAGAGCTGGAAAACCTATTGGGGGAGTTTTACATCAAGATGAAAGGTAATTGCCTTTTCACCTTTCCCTTTCTTCTCCCTGAAGAGCAGCAGTCTCTGTGCATGTCAGTGAGGGCATTGAGATACAGACATGCTTGAGTGATGTGTATTTATGGTAGGTGTGGTTTTTCCCCCACCGTACCTATTGCTGAGCCTTCAAACCCCCAACTTACACCCCTGCTCAGTGGAAAGAATCACAGAGCCAGGAACATCAAAGCTTACAGAGAGACTTTCTGAGACGCTGCTTCTTGTTTTCAAGGCTAATTACCTCCCTCAAACACTCCTCCCAACAGGCAGAGCAATTCAGTTTTGAAGGCTGCTGTATCTTATGCCTCTATTTCCATATTCCTTTAAGAAGATGACTGGGAAATTCTGTGAATGCCTGTGGAGCTGAAGTTCTGAATACTTCCTTAATTCGACATCATCTGTTTCTAAGTCCTTTACTTTTGCTGATTCCTACTCCCACTATTTTTTAGCAAATGTAAAAAAGCAAAGATGTGGGGGTAGTTTACCATTTAAACACCTAGGTAACCGAGTGGTGGCATTCACCTTTCCGTTTATTCCCTGTCTTTATGATAGGGGGCTTTATGGGTTTGAATACAATGGAATCAGCTTTACCTGGAGGCTCAGTGAACCATCAGGTATTGCTAAAGCTGTTATCCCTTTAAGACTCAATGTCTTAAAGAAGAGATTGCAGGGAGATCTTTTTTGGATTTTCAATCACTGCCATGAAAACAGTTCTATAAAACCCAATCAGCATCTAAATATTCATGCACTCTTCATTCTTCACTTTAAATCTTGCCGTTTAAAAAATTCACAGTATCGCTGATGGAGATTTTAGAGCTCACAAATCTCATACAGGGTTTTAATTCTGCCTGCCTTGTCACAGTCGTGAGCTAGTTGTGTCCGGTGATTGCAGTGCTTGAGACATGATCTATCTTAGATCAAGTTAAAATAGTTACTCCATGCTTCTGTACTAGAGAAAACAAGTGCAGCAGCTATTATAGTTCTCCTGTAAGAGCCCCCCACTCTTATGTACTGGAAAGGCAGCCGAAGATGCGTAGAAGTAAAGTTACAAGATTGACACACAGAGCCCGAGACAGATATTTCTATACAAAGACCCACAGTATGGACACACTGCAGGAAGCATGAGGACATGCAGTGTAGAAAAGCAATTGCATCAGGCCAGGTCCCTCGGAGCATTTCCTTACTTGATGTAAATGCAGCACCATGTACAGTTCTTGGCAGCAGGACATGCTGCAGAAGGTATCATGGCAACACAGATGACTGTTGTCTTCTCTTTTGAATGCCCAAATCCTCCACCCAAACCCTCCAGCAAAGCCCAAGAGCTCTCGAGGAGCCAGGTGCTGCACTCCACGCAGGAGGAGAGCACGAACCACAAACAACAGCTACTTCTGAACACAGTTCTCCTAAAAAATAGAAGCCCAGAACAGTAAATAGCAAAGAAAATAAGTCGTATCATTAGGTATTCTCTAACGAGAACATCTGAGATCTCTATCTAGATACTTTTCCCTAGGAGTAGGAATCCAATAGGACAATCCAGCCATTGCTATTGCTAAAGCTCCCAACAGCTCTAGCACAAAAGCCTACAGAGCATGGAGCAAGCTTCCTCCTTATGTTATACTGTAGCACATCCAGCTAACTTTAGGATCTAATTTAAAATCAAAGCATTCCTCTCCCCACAGCTTATCTGTTCCTAGCCATTCCAGTGAAAGTTATTTTTATATTGTACCCTCTGTCACTTACACTGAAAGCAAGCCAACCTACACAGTGCTGTCAGGAAGCAGGGACCCACACTGTGTTTTTATGACTGATTTTAAAAAAAAAAAAAGCCTAGTCGTTTTTCAAAATAAAGATAATAAGCTTGCCAGCAGGCTTTGATTACTGCTCAGGATAATCAGCTGCTGAAATTAAATGGGGAAACCCAGTGTGGAAATGTAGAAGTCCCTGTACGGAATCTGTGTGTTATGTTATGATGTATAGGGAAGTGCCCCTATACCCGCTGGAAGGGCCAGGACAGCAGGAGATGAAATGCCCAGGCATTTCATGCACTGAGAGTGATACGCCAGCCTGATGCACCAGGGGTCTGCAACACCACCCCCAGCACCGGCACTAACGTCCAGGTGTGCAGCATCCTGCACATGAGCAGAGCTGCACGAACTGATGCCTTCAGGTGGCCCTGCCAACGAAGGACACTAGTGCCCTGACACAGCCATGTAATGGCCCTGTCCCCTAATTCTGCTGAGCAACCTCTCATCCCAAAGAAAGGACCTTTTATTTTCCTCAGATACTTTCAGTGAGATCCCAGCAGAGATCAGATTCCCTTACAAAAGCGTACCTGGGGAGAGAGAAGCAGCAGTGGAGTGCTCGTAAGCTTAAATTATTTATAAACAGCAAGGAAATTAGAAAGGACTTGGATTCTGCACAACGGCCCCTACTTTCTGCTAGTAGTAAGATGAGCAAAGAAAACTCTTTTCTGGTCAAAGAAATGGGAGAGGAGGATGAGCAGATGACAGGGACAGGCCACGGCCACCTGCAGAGGTCTAGTTCTCCCACAGTCCAGCTGGCAGGACTAATTCAGCCCAGTAAATAAAGCCAACGTTAGGGATCATGTTAATTGCCTTGATTTTAACACACCCGTATATGTTCAACCACAACGTTTTATGATAAATGCAGCCCAAAGACCCCAGAAAGTTTGGTTTAATTCCTTTCTCTGCCACAGGCTTCGTATGTCTTCAAACTGGTTTCTTTGAGTGTTGCAACACTAGAGGCACAGTTTTAGGCTTTCTCAGGCAAACTGGGCAAATTTTTATACAAAAACAAGTGCAACAGCTAACTACGGAGGAGATCTGCGTGAAAGGAGGCTTCCTCTGTGGAGGTAGAGGATTAAGTTAATGAAAACCAACCAGTTGCATCCCATAGGAGAACAGGTCACAAGGCCAGGAGAGGGACGGTAACATACTTAGGATTTCAGGGTGGTCACAAACCTCAGGACACTTTCCATTTCGCATGCACAGGGTCAATATAGAAATAGCATCATGACGTCCTACCTTTAAAAAAAAAATAATCAAGCAAACATATACCACAGGTGCTTTGCTATGCTACTTGTCCTCCTCTGGGGAAAGACATGAATAAATCTCATATTACAGATGTCAGTCGTGTTTCTTGATGTACTTCCTATTGAAAGATAGATCATATGGGAATTATAATGTTATGGAAACACCAAACAGAAGGAGCCCCTCTTGTGTTTCTATTAAGATGTATGACAAAGGAATGTGTGGAAATGTACAGCTCGGTCTGATCAGTGTTAAGCAGCAAGCACTATGTGGTAATCAGCAGCTCGCCTACACATCACGATAGTAAGGGTGCTAAGCTTGCTTTCCGAAACCAGATGATGCCAGGAAGCTATTTCTTCTTTTTCTATAATTATTATAGAACAATTTGAGCTGTTGTAGGAAAAAAAAAATCTGGAAAGTCTAAATCTTTGATATGCAAGAAACCACAACCCAATGAACTGTATACCAAAAAAAAAAAAAGAAAACAAAGAAAAGGAAAATTATCAGGGCAGATGGGAGTCTTGGTTTGGTGGGCACTAAGAGGGAGGTCAAAAACACCTCCTGGCAGAGTAGCTGCTGGGGGGCTGCCACCTTCTCCTGCCCAAGCACGGCAGCCCCAGGTCACCCAGCTGCACCCCGGGGCACCTCGCTGCACCTTACTGCACCCCACTGCTGGGCAGCACTGCGCTCAGAAACCCAGGTCCTTTCACAGCCCCTCTGTGTCTTTCCTTCTCAGGTCTGGCTGGCTTTGCTCGGCTCTGCCCAGGAGATCAATATGAGGTACGTCCGCATTGGTTTTTGGTTTGTTTAATAGCAAAAGAATCAAAAGGAAGGCAGATTTCTGCGGCTCTTTACTTCACGGTATATAAAACCCTTTCACATCAGCACCCCAAAAAACAGCTATTATTTTTCCTATATATACTCTGAAAAACCTTGCAGTTCTCTTTACATTTGCCTCTGTCAGGGCATCTGTTGGAAGACCTCAAAATTATGTTCAGAGCACTGGATCATGGTTTTTTTAATAAAATGGTTTTTTTATTATTATTTTAAAAGTTTAAATTGTGAAAAAAAAACCCAAACCCGCAAGCAAAACCCCCTTATTTTTTAAGTGTCTCCCAGAATGAAGGCATTCTTCTCACTGTCTTATTCATGAAAAACATTTCTAATTCCCCTGGAAGAAAGCATATTCCCCATCCCATGCACGCAGAACAAATTGAACACATCCTTGAGAGCATCCTTCACTGGATGCTCAGGCTTCACATTGTCGTAAAGCAGACTAGGAGAAGGGCACAGAATAACCATTTCTTGAGACCCAGATGCTACCTGCTCTGAGGTTGTGTCAGGATCTCTGGTCACGGCAGTGTTTCAGTGGATAAGAGATGGATTAAAATAAAAGCCTCAAGCTCTACAACAGAGCTAACCCTGCAAGAAATTCGCAAATTGATTATGGATCCCCCACCCTGTACTTCCCAGCTGTCTTGGTCATTGATCCATTTGTTCCCACGCTCGTTCCCTGTAACAAATCTCTCCAACCCCTCTCGTGCTTGCAAGCAGCGTGTGCTTCCTCATCTGCAGGGCAGAGGAGTTGGTGCAGGTCTCTCCCAGCCAGCCCCACAGCCCGGAACGTCTTGGCAGCCCAGCCAAAGTCTCACAGCTGCTGGGATGGCCAAAAGCTCACCTACCCTTTCCCCAGCCTGGGAAGGCAGCAGATCCGCCCAGCTGTAGGTGTTAGGAAAGGCCATGAGGACTTCCCTCCTCCCCCTCCACATTTTCTACCTCGCTGCTGCTTTCCCTG
Source organism: Syrrhaptes paradoxus (assembly GCA_013400615.1). Classification (NCBI taxonomy): domain Eukaryota; kingdom Metazoa; phylum Chordata; class Aves; order Pterocliformes; family Pteroclidae; genus Syrrhaptes; species Syrrhaptes paradoxus. Next base: position 646,807 of record VZTO01011104.1, read on the forward strand.
TACAGAGAGTTAAAGCTCCTGCAGCTTTTTTGTTATGGGTCATCTAGTTCTGTGAAAGTGAAACCTGGGGTGAGGGGTGCCTTATAGAAAGGAGGCATTAGGAGAGCTGAGAGGCAGAGATCCTGCAGGACAGACCTTTTCCTTCCGGTTTGATGGGAAGCGGAAGGGCAGCACCTGCACCACCAGCTCTTCCAGACCATTTCAGACCCTTTCCCCAGTTCTGTTTCTGATATTTGTGCATCAAGAGAGCAAATTTCTGAAGAAAATAAGAGGATTTTTCTTTTCAGATTTTCATGCGTTATGGTCGCCAGCGATGGAAACTGAAAGGCAAAATCGAAGTGAATGGCAAGCAAAGCTGGGACGGAGAAGAAATGGTTTTCCTCCCTCTCATTGTTGGGCTGATCTCCATCAAGGTACACAAGCTAACTCCTCTCCCTACGGGCAAGGCAGGAGTCAAAAAGCTGCCTTCTCATTCACCAACAGCAAAAACGCAGCAGCAGATCATTAAACGCTTGGAAACGAGCCGTCAGTATTTCCAACACACCTACTAAGAGTGGAGTGTTACAGTGTTGTATAATCTAAATGCAACAAGACTGTAATCAGCTTGGAAGTCCTGTGGGAGAGGTTGTCCTAGCTTTCCCCGCGCTGGTGTCAGCGCCATACCTCACATTGCTCTCCAGCAACTCAGATACTCGTACCAAAGCAAGGGAACACTGGAAACCTGTATGCTAGCAGCGTGCAGGAAAACAACACCACAAGAAAACCCAAACCCAAAAAATCCCACTACTACTGAGTTTGTTAATACTGCTCAGATAAGAGAGCAGCATCTGTTGATTGGGAGGAACACACACGTCTCTCATGTGAACACACACAGGGGACAGCTGGGCATAAGCTGGAACGGTCCTGAGGTCCAGTTCCCCCCCCCCCCAGGCAGAACAGCAGTGCTGCAGCGTGAAGGAGCAGTGCTGGGATGCTTCTGCTCACAGTGAGATGGAGGCCCATAGAAAAACCACTCTGACTTTTTAGCAGCTTCCTAGAGCACAGTATTTCACAAAATTTCTTAATGCCTTCAAGTCTTTGCTTTCCACTGACTTTATGCCCTATTCCCCAGGGAAAAAGCAACTCTTGCAACTCCTAGCTGTCAACAGCAACTTTTCCTCCCAAACCGGAGTCTTTCCACCACTGCTTCATCCCCTCATTGCCCCAAGCCTCCACAGACAGTTTTCTGCTGGCTGAAGGTCCACATTCTCACGTGCTTTCCTTCCAACAAACCTCCAACCCAGAAATACCCATTCCCTGACCCCTTTCTAGAAATTGCTGCTAATAATGATGCCAGGTGTCCCTGCTTGGGCAGCTTAAATGAGAGCATCTTGAAAGTCTCATGGGAAATGTCCCACTTAGAGACTATAAAACCTTCATGAAAAGAAAGTGCAAGCAATTGCAAAACTACCAACAAAATAATCCCAAAGGTGTGATACAGTAAGTTTTCACAGACAGTCAAGTTGTGACACAAGGTAAATCACCCTCCCCAGTCAACAAACAACACAGTTTTAAGGTGGAAGTTTAGGAGAGAACCCTTTCTTTTCATGCACAAGAGCTACAAAGGAGACTCCCAGTGTTATTAAGGTTAATGTGTATGCTCTTGCCCTTTTTGGACTTTCTCCAAAGACTTTCACATGAAAGGCTCAATAACTGACTTTCAAGCAAATAGCCAAAGGTTTCTTTGCATATCAGAGCTGCAAATATACCTGTCTCTCTGAATTTTCAGGCAGATATATATATAAATGTGAATAGTGCTCTACTCTGCTCTTACTCTAAAAATGTACGGAGGTGGTTCCTCACCGATAGATCTGTGGATGTTCTCCCCAAAGGCCATCATAGATACAAACAATTACACAGCTTCAGAGATGCAGGAGAAGAATCCATAGAAGAGAGTTTCCTTTGGTCTGAGCCAGTATGGTCGTTCTCTTCTGACACCCATAAAAACATAAAGAAACCATAGCAGCACGATCACATGCAACAAACTCATTTACTAAGAAAAATAAATCTTATTTTTTCCCTAGGTAATGAAGATGCGACAAACATAGTCATATTTTGGTAGCCTTTTTAGCAGGGGTCCAGGCTAGAAAGTCAAAATCATTACCTTGTAATTAAGGATTGCAATGCCTCGTGCAGTCCTAGATATCTCGTTCTTGTCTCTTACAGGTCACAGAAGTTAAAGGACTTGCTACACACATCCTTGTGGGAAGTGTTACCTGTGAAACAAAAGACCTGTTTGCAGCACGGCCTCAGGTGGTTGCAGTAGACATTAACGACCTTGGCACAATTAAGCTGAACCTTGAAATCACCTGGTAGTAAGTAGATCTGTCTGGTTTGTCACTGTGTCAAGCAGCTGTAAAAATTCAACGCAAGAGGAAATGTCCATGTGGTCTCTTCTCTACTTTGAGAGCTTCGTACACCTTGAGGGTGGTGGCAAATCTAGCATTGTCTATTGTAGATGTAGTGTTTAGGGACATGCAGTGTGAACAGCAGTGCTGGGATGTGGTGGACTTGGCAGTGTTAGGTTTATGGTTGGACTCCGTGATTTTAAGTGTCTTTTCCAACCTAAATGATTTCTATTATTCTGTCTGCACTGGTCAGCATAGGTAAGCTGATGGTGTTAGGATTCAAACCCAGTTCTCACGGCACTTTAATAAAATTGGTAATTGTCACTCCCAAAGAAGCACTGATATTTTTAGCTTTTACAGTTATGTGTGGTGTTTCTTGTAATGCAATAAACATGAAGCCAGCAATAACAGCTACTGGTTTCCTTTATAATGCAGCAGCTCTATTAATAGCAGAGCACCTTTCTCATTAGTATGTGTGACACTTGTCAGCTCAAACCCGAGAATACTATTCATGTGGGAAAAATAACATCAGATTACACTACATAAATGATTTCTGAGAGTAGAATACTTTTATCAGAACCAAAGACCACACTTCCGAGCCCACTGTCTAATTAACACTTTCTTTTAGACACTTCTTTTAAAAACTTGCTACCTCTGGGTTTTTATGTGCTAACAAACCACCTTTTCAAAAATCCTTTCCATGGACCTGAAATTCCTTCTTGCTCAGCCTAACAACCTTTTCTTTTTTCCTGCTTGTGTGTGTCCCTAGCCCCTTTGATGTTGAAGACTTGACCCCATCCACAGGAAATGTGAGCAAGACATCTGCTCTCCAGAGGAGAATGTCCATGTACAGCCAAGGCACTCCAGAAACGCCAACCTTCAAGGACCACTCATTCTTTGTAAGCTCTGTTTGGTTTCATGTTTATGTAATGAGAAGCCCTAGAGCAGTTCAAACACTGTAAACGTTTCATTGCTTTACATGTCTAAGCTTTTTTTCCCTGGTTGCAGCAGGTTACCCTTACGAACCCTTATAAAGCAAGTGCATTCCTAGCTGCTAATCCTGAAAGAAGGTGATTATGATCCTGGCACCTTTGAAACTACGTGACCAATTATTGCATACCTGTTCTTTTTCCCTGACGGCTATAGTACTTGAATAATCTTTATGAAATGTGTGTTCATTTTGTGACACTAACAACCATCATAGCACTTGTATTTTTAATACATCCCATAGTCATATTTGCCCCTGTACTGAAGATATTCGCAGGGTGCTCTTACATTTTGCCCGAATCGAATTCTGAATGCCTCATCAGGACTGTGAATTAAGCTGAACAGGCCATCTGTACAGATCGGAATTTTACAAGCGCTGCATCCGCTGCCTGTAGTTTAGTACTCGGCTACAAAGCGTTCCTTTAACTTGCCCTTCCTCACGCCCTGTTTGCTTTAACTGTTGAAGAAGTGGCTGCATCCCCTGCAAGACAGGCCAAAGCTGACCATCCTAGATGCTCTGCAAGACACTTTCTTTGACAAGCTTCGACGCAGTCGCTCTTTTAGTGACCTGCCATCACTCAGGCTAACCCCAAAAGCAGGGCTAGAGCTATATGTGAGTCCTGGTTGTTGTTTGGTGAAGGATTTTTTTCAGTCCTTGTGCGGTATCTCCATTCCTACGCATGCTTCGTGTGTTGCTCTCTGTTGCAACCCACTCATTTTGCTGACTGATTAGAGGGGAGAACATGACCGTGAGCCCATGCTGCTAGCGTTAAATAGAAGTTCCTCTTGGTTTCTACAGGGATAATGATCGGACGCCAACTATCCGTGGGTAGAAAGCAGGGCAGGAACACAATCCAACATGGTATTCTTAAAAATTGCCCGCTACACTGATTGATGTTAGACATTTGCCTAGTAACGTGACTTTAAGATGCTAAAAGCATACCCATGTTGAGGGAAAGAAGAAATGAACCTTTGAGTAAAATTATGTTTAGGGAAAAGAGCTGCTAATAGTGCTAGGAAAAAAAAAGATGCAAGTTTTGGACACTGTAACCTTCTGCACCTTACCAACATGTGAATGCCTACAGTTCTTTCCAGCAAACAGTCAGCAAAATGGTAGTTGCCTTTCATCTGTGCTGTGCGTTTCTATGAGTTGGCCACATAACAAAGCAAGATTTGTATGTCAGATAGGCATGTTGTGACTCCTATATTGATTTTTCCTCTTAAGACAGTCAGAGGGATGCACATGTGTATATGCTGTGATCATTTTTGAGTCTGTAGGCACCAGTTTTGCTTTCTAAATTATCAGTGTCCTGTTTGATACCCCACTGCACAAAATCTTCTGTTTCATTTTGTCAGAAACTCACATTGAACAGGACTCCTATGTAACTCATGTTCAATATCCATGCCACATGCAGAATATACTTTCAATAAAAAAGAAATAGCATAGTAATATCACCATCAAAATGCCATGACTTTTGAGAAACTTTTGGAGGAAACTGTATTAAATTTTAGAGATTGCTACTTTAGAAGTCAGAAAATAAATACAACAGAAATCTGTAACGTGTAAGAAAATACAGAAAAGGTAGCTTAAGTATAACCCCCTTAAAAAGAGACATGCTGCAGGAACTAAGAGCAGTGCAGTGAAAATGTCTGAGGGAATCCAGTACGATGAGCAGAATTCAGGTCTCCATTCTGGCATTGCTTCCTAGAGCTCTCTGCTTACCAGAGAGTTGCTGAGCCCAAGTTTTCCAGCAGTTTTCCTGCCGAAATCAGGAGCCATGCCAGATGAAAGCAGATGTTGGATTTGAAAAATTTTTCCCATCTCAAGTCTTGAATGCTGCTTTAATCTTTTTCCTTTTTTTTCCTCTTTCCAGTGCTACATGCATAACATTTTATCTCTCTATTATCTCTTCAGTCAAATTTGACAGATGACGTCTTTGAAAATGGAACAGCAACCACCGAAAAGCGGCCTCTTTCTTTCACTTTTGGTGACCTGCCTTATGAAGAGCGTGTGCCCCCTACCAATGCAGCAGAGTCCTCTTCTGCTCACATCAGCTCCAGCCCAGACATCACTGCAACCCCCACCCAGCACCGAGCTCTCGAGTCCTCCAAAAGCTCAAGCCTGGACTCTAGCAGCAGTGACTCCCACAGAGACTCTGTTGCCAAGCCGAAGGACCTGCCACCCCAGGGAGAGGGAGCGGTGGTTGAGAACAAGGCAACCCCAAGGGCTGCTCCTGAAGTTGGCAAAAAAACCTCCGATGCTGGGAGTGATCATGTCTTTATAGAAACAAGAGTCCCGGTGTCCCTCCTGCAGGACACAGATGAAGGTTCAGAGCTCAAGCCTGTGGAGCTGGATACCTATGAGGGCAACATCACGAAGCAGCTGGTAAAAAGGCTTACATCAGCAGAGGCACCCATGATCCCGGAGAGGCTGCCCTGTGAGGGATCAATTAGTGGGGAATCAGAGGGATATAAGTCTTATCTCGATGGAAGCATTGAAGAAGCCTTGCAAGGGCTTCTCTTAGCTCTTGAACCACATAAAGAGCAGTATAAAGAGTTTCAGGACCTGGACCAAGAAGTGATGCATCTGGATGACATCCTAAAAGTGAGTACGTTTTCAGAAAATACTACCCTAAAGAAAATCTGAGTGGGTAGAATCTCCTCCCCTTCCTTGCAAACATTGAAGTAGAGTTTTTGGAGATCAGTAAAATTCCTCAGTAGCTGTAGATTTTCTCCTTCTTGCAGCGTCCTTTCACAGTGCTGCATTTTTGACTTGTCTGCCATGTGCTTACCTTAGCCTTGGATCCTCTAGGAATAGATTTTTCAATGTTCTCGAAACCTGGGGGAAAGAGAAAAAGGTACAATGGCAGAGAGGTCATTCAATTATACCCTTCTCTGAAGAAACCACTTGTGAACCCATTGCTTGTGCCATACTGGAGATCAGATTATAGCCAACCTTCTGCCTTTAAAATCTATAGGTCACATCCTCAGCGGGTGTACTTTAACATACTACACCTGAACTCCAGCTGTGCAAAACACACCAGCTGAAGATCAGGCCTTGTAGCCATGGAAGCTGAATTTTCTAAATTGCCAAAGGAATTTAGAAGCACAGGTCCCACTGAAGGTCATCATCCCCACATCGCATAGGCTTTGTCCAAGCCTTTTCCTTTTCCCCCCAGCCATTTTTAAAGGGAGAGACATCCTGTCATTACACCAGGATGGTCAGAACATGTGGAAAATTAGAAAAAAGAAAAGGGTTTTGCATGTGTGTTGTTAATATGTTTACTGCCAGTCACTGTGACTTGTATCTCCCCCATGAACTCATGACTCATTACTTTTCAAAGAGTATTCTATGGGAAATAATAATTTCAAATGCTTCATATTCATATGCAAGTTGGTCTGCCAGTCATTTAAGCCTCATCATTTAAAAAGGTGGCTGAGGAGGAAGGAGAGAAGCATTTATCCTTCAGCATTATCTTTTTACAAAGAAACTTTGTTAACATCTTTGTTTCCTTTGGTAGAATGACTCTATGATCCTCTGATTCTATGATTCCCAAATTAAGTGCTTTTTGACAGCCTGAAACCCCTGTTTCATGTGTTGTTTCCAAGGAGGTTCAAGCAGGCAAAGCTCCCTTTACTATTATTTTTTCAATTTTGTGGCTGCTCTGCAGCTTGTACAAAGAGGTCAACTATCTAAACAGCAGAGGGACAATGGACACTGTTTATTTACACTCCTTTTATCAGAAATTACAAATGATTGGGTGGAAGGAGAGGACAGATGTTTGCAGACAGGATTCCTGCACACTGGAGAAGGGAAGGAATCTGCTCTATGTCTGCGTGCTGCCTGTTGATCAGCTTGCAGACCAACGCTCGGCATCGCCAGCAGCTGTGCTGGGCTTCCTGTGCAAAAAGGTTGAGCTGGAATCCAGCTGTGGCAGAAGAAATCTCCCTTGGCAATATCAGACGGGCAGGGAAAAGGAGAAGCCCACATGCTGCTTTCTGCTTTTGCCTGAAGAAGCTGCACTACTGGCCCTGAAAGAAATGGTGGCTAAAACCATCGTCACTGCGGAGGAAGCGAGATACAGCACCTTCCTGTGTCACTGGGGTGTTGGGGAGGGTGTTTGATCAGCTGTACGGCCAGTTCAAGGTTTAAGTGCTAACATATGACCATTATAGCGTTAATACTGTGTGCAAATGAACTGGAAGCAAAACTCCAAGCCTCCTCAGCTCTAGAGGAGCTGGTGCTGAGACTGAACTCAGAGGCCAATTCATTTCTTTCTACAAACCGAGACAAAGTCCTGGCTCCTGCCTGGGACTAGAAGATATGGCTTGTGGAATGGCACTGGTGGCTCCTGGCTGCTTCTGGTCAAACAATGATATAGTGATATCAGTGATATGGCCATTGCACAAACTAATGGAAGTGTTGCCTCAGCTTACATCTGATCCTGCAAGGTGACACTGGAAGCAACTCTGTGGACACGTCTGGATGCACCGCCACATGGGACCAGGGTTTTTGATACTTCCTACAGCAACAGCAAGCCTTCAGTCAGATTTCTTCCCAGCAATGAGACAGGATGGCTTCCCCCCTCTCTAGCACTGTTAATTTCTGAGTTACAATACTGACTTTCTCTGTCACCTAGGAATCTGGTGCCTGATTGTCTTTTCCTTGATAAGCCATGTGGCTTCAAAGGCCACCAAAGTCCTCCATGAACAAATCTGCAGATATAGGACCAAATTTATTCCTGGCTAAGGTCTGTTGGAGTTACATCTGGAATAAATCCAATCGTGCCACTGTATATCTAAAAATTGGCTTCTATAGCTAGAACAGCAATTACAGAACGTGCCTTCCTCTTTCAACTTGCAGTGCGTTCACAGTCATCTCTCCTTTTGGAGGACTCTGAAAGGTGCATCACGTGGATTCAAGATGTAGTTCTTATTTCTATAAAACAGACTGAATTTTGCCTTTGAGGGTTTTCCTTTGGGGAAGAGAGGGGGTAGGATGGGTAGGGGAGGAGGACAGTAAGTGTTTTTCCAGTTCTTAGGCTTTCATTGTATATGCTATGAATATGAAGGTTTGAAATGAAACAATAAAATGAAGTTTTAAAAATAAAATGAAGAATTTGAAAGTTTTAAGCTTTATCCTTTTTTTTTTTCCTTTTCTTTCAGTAGTAGTTAATATCTGGGGTTTTCATTGGTTCGTTCTGCCTTTGCAGTGCAAGCCAGCAGTAAGCCGAAGCAGGTCCTCCAGTTTAAGTCTAACAGTTGAAAGTGCTTTAGAAAGCTTTGATTTCCTGAACACCTCTGACTTTGATGATGAGGATGGTGGTGGTGTGGAGGTTTGTAATGGTGGAGGAGGTGCAGACTCAGTATTTTCAGATACTGAGATTGAGAAGAACAGGTAAGTTGTAGTAACTGCCAGCTGTGCTTATGCCAAACCGATACCCTAGCTCTTTGTCACTTGCAGGGGATCCTGGTGCACACATTATTCAAGGAAGACTGACTAATCCTTGATGAGTTTATAGTGTCAGAGAGTTCCCCATGGCTGCTGCATACAAAATCTTTAGCTTCCAGGATCATTTTTCTTCCTGTTAAAATATATGCAATCTGTCCTTGAAAGGAGAAGGGTAAATTAAATTAAGCTGACATAATATTGGCAGAGCCTCTTCCTTGACATAGGTTTGGACCTGGCTTTCCTTGGATGTAATTACTAATTCCTCTGTGGTTTTTCCCCCTCCCTTTGTCTTTTCTCTCTAGCCGAATGAGTCTTTGCAGTGGATTAAGCTTGTCAGTAACAATAACACAGGGCCAGATTTAAGCAGCATGGTGTAGGTTTCCTCTGGAATGTAAGAGTGATGACTGGTACTCTGTTCATGGCCCTGCGTGTTACCTGCCCTTCTTTCATCACTTTTGTTCTTTCTGAGGAAAACAAAAAAAAAAAAAAAGAAAAAAAAAAAAAAAAAAGAAGAAAAAAAAANAAAAAAAAAAAGCTGTGGTGTTTTGTGTCATGGTCTGCCATTGTTGTGTAACCTTAAAACGCTGTGTTTCAATCATTAGATCCTAAAAGCATGTTTGCATCCTCAGAGCTGACACAATGCCCAGCAGGCACATAAGTGGCACTAGAGCTGGGAAAAAAAGAAAATAACACGGTTCCCTCGCAACGCCCCACTTGCCAACCAGGGAGCTATATTTCGTGCAGCTTATTGTGGCCTGTTCAAAACAGTTTTGAGGACAAACAAGCGACCACCATCCAGCTCCCATCATCTCATTGCATATATTCTTTCCAGAATAAGAGTTGGTGGGAAGATAAACTTGGAAAAATGTATTGCTTGCTAAACCAGTGTGTAAATGTGTGACTCAGTGTCGAGACTGCAAGAGTTGAAACTTCTGAACTTGCAGCCAAATACACTTGCAATCTGGGGACCGGCCTTGGGATTTGCATTTAAACATAGGGAGGACCATTTGTGCAACAAGACAATGTTGGAAATAATGATTTAAAACACAGTGAGACTAGCTTTACGCTCTTAGAGAAACAATTGGCAAAGTAAGCTGTACACATTGTGCCTAAAACAGCACATGAAAACATCATGTCTCTTACTCCAGCAGTGGCTTCCCTTTCCTTCTGCGTTAAATTTGGCAGCAGGAGGACACTGAGAGCACAGAGCTGTTCTTAGCAGCTCGGTGCTTGGGATGGCACAGATTGTCGCGGTGCTTCATCCAGAGCGGCTGGGGAGACGCGACAGTATCTGGGGGTTAAGAAAGCTTGATGGTGGGGGCATCACATCCCTCCAGGCAAACCAGTCAGGGGAGGAAGACCTGTCTCCTTGGTGGGAACGGCCCCTGGGCACCCAGCAGGGTTAGCACTGCTCCTTGGTGAGATGATGTCTTCATCGCGGGGTTTCTGGCTGCTTTCAGCTCTTCTGCCATGCTTGTTGCTTGTCACCCTGAGTGTGCGTGTGTGTGTGTGTGTCTGCCGCGGCTGGGGTCAGCCCTGCACTGACCTCCCTCATCCCTCCCCAGTTACAGGACAGAGCACCCTGAAGCCAGAGGCCACCTCAGCGAAGCTCTCACTGAGGACACGGGCGTGGGCACCAGCGTGGCCGGCAGCCCTCTGCCCCTCACCACGGGGAACGACAGCCTCGATATAACCATAGTTAAGCACTTGCAGTATTGCACGCAGCTCATTCAGGTACCAGGCTCAGCCTTTAAAATTTTTCCTGCAGGTACCGGTGTGCCCAAAACGTGGGGTACGAGCAGGGCGGCAAGGTCAGTGCTGCTCCTGGGAGGCCAGGACAGCCGCCACGCTGGGGCAGGAAGGTGACACCCTTCACCCGCGGTGGGAAAAGGCTCCATCGTGTCCATCCTGGCCTGTCTTGGAGCAGACCTGACGTGCAAACAACGGGGCACTGTGCAGGTCCTGCCCTGCAGGGCAGACGGGCAGAGCAGCAGATGGTGGGGCAGCCCCTGCTCTGGGTTAGGAACATCCCCTGCCTTCGCTGGGAGGTCCTCAGTGACAGTGGTCCCTGGTTAAGGCAGCCCATGTCTTCAGAGGTAAAACAGAAGCCCACAGCCCCGCTGTTCAGCCAAGACCCAGGCAAGGCTGCAGTGTTCAAAAGCAAAAAATGAATTTCTGCATGTGAGGTGGAGAGATCATCTGCAACAGACGCAGGGAAGGCAGCACGTGACAGCCCCTCTGGGACATCAACGTCTCCTGTTCGTGCTTGTGACTAACTAGCACCGCCTTTCAGAGGAGTTTTTTTGAAGCTCAAGCACAGAAAATGTGATTTTACACTTCCAGCAAGCAAGGGCATCAGGGTTTTCCTGGCGAAGTAAAACATTGCAACATCATCTCTTCCATCTTAGGTAGGATTAGGTTCCCTCTCAAAACAGAGTGATCCTGACTCCAGCACCCTTAGTGCTGAGCTGGACATTCTGCTGACTCACAAGTAGGAGAAAAAAGGAGGATTTTGGCTGAAATACAAGAGTACACAGTAAGTATGCAGTTGGGGGAGGCAAGCTTGAACTCCGTCCACACACTGAGAAGGTCTGAGATGAATAATATTTACATGGACTGCTGAAAAAAATGTGGATGTCAGCAGCAAGGAATAGTAGGGAGGGGAAAGCACCAAATCATTAAAGGCGCCTGGATCAGAGCTGAAACAGAGTGGGGAAAGGGCAACCCGTGGTCTGCCTCCAGGCAGGTGTACCTTGAAAGTCCATGGCTATGTTATGCAAAAATCAGACTAATATTCTTTTCTAGCTTTAAGGCTTATGATGATAGATTCCTTTAGCTTCACAGAGTGTATAAATCAGAAATTACTTACGCAAGTAGCTGCTTGGATACCCAAGTGCCTGGATCTTGATATAAATGTTAAAGGTAAAAGCAACAACGCATATCAACCAGGACCATAAAATATCACAGAGACAAAAAACTTTTGAAGCTAAGGAGATCCCATCGTTCTAGGCAATTAATTTGCCGTTGCACTTCTTCAGGTGCCAACTGTTTTAAAGGGGGATTTGTTGATGTTGTTGTTGTTCAATGACTCCTTTTCCTCCCTTCCCCTTTGTCTTCACCAGCAAATTGTGTTCTCCAGTAAAACACCGTTTGTGGCAAGAGACCTCCTGGATAAGCTGTCCAGGCAGATCCTCGTGATGGAGAATATTGCAGAGATCAGCACTGAGAACCTGGGAAACATCACCTCCCTTACTGATGGTAAGAGACAAGTTAGGGGGTTTGCTTCTGAAAAGGGTTTGCTTGGGCACATCTGCCTGCTGAATAATCACTGTGCAGAGCTCACCATCGCTGCAGGAGATGTCACCGTAGTAAGGGCCAGCTCACGGTCACCAGCAGACGCAGCACTCACTGCAGCAGGGCAGGGGCCTTGTTTGATCCTCAGCTCTGGTATCCAGAAACAAGCAGGTGAGAAGAAAACAGACTTCTTATCCTGCTTGATGTGTGGAAGATGGACAGAGTTCATTGCTGCGGTGGGGTGGAGATGCTGAAGAGCCAAATTCTTCCTCCACCTCTCTTTCCTGATGAAAGGCAGGATCTGCCTTGTACTATCAGAGGCATAATGCATCTTCTTGAACATTTTGCCCATTTTACTTTTAGTCATTTCTATGGAGAATTGTTTAGTTATTTCTCTTTGTGGTGGGTTCACCTTGGCTGGATGCCAGGTGCCCACCAGGCCCCTCTATCACTTCAGCAAAATAAAGGGGGAGAATAAGATGAAAAACTCATGGGTCAAGATAAAACAGTTTGATTAAAGCAAAGGCCAAGGCCATGCACAGAAACAAAAGGTGAACAAAGATGTTATTCTCTGCTTCCCCTCAGTAAGCGATGTCCGGCCACTTCCCGGGAAAGCAGAGCTTCAGTGTGTGTAGCAGCTGCTCCTGGAGACAAATGTAGTAACGAATGCCCCCCTCCTCAATCTGCCATTCGCAGAGGCGCTGATTGGCTCAGCCCTGGCCTGGGGTGGGTCCAGCCTGAAGCTGGCGAAACTTGCAGCAGGTTCTCACAGGGGCTGGGTTGGTGGTACTCCTTCCCTCACTTCCCCCCTACCCCCAGCTACTAAACCTTGGAGCCAGGGGTGGGGGTGAACCCTTAACAGTCACTTACAGGGGCCACTGCAGTCCCTCCCCTGCTGCCAGCAGAGCTGGAGCCCAGGGAAACCTTTAACAGCTGCTTACAGGAGCCATTCCTGTGGCCCCTCCCTGCTGCCAGACAAACCCACCACACAAACCCACAACACTCTTGTTGTTGCATCTGTTTTAATACCTTGGAAGAGTTTGACAAACGTTTAATTACTCACCCTTGTGAACTCTCTGGCAGGATAAGTAAACACACCACTGTGTATTTACTTTGTTTATCAGAAAATTGGTTGAAGCAAAACAGAGTGACTTAGCCAAGGTCACAGAGCAGTGCTAGGGCAGGGGCCAGTCTTGTGCAGAACATTTGCACTATTCCTGTAGTGTTTCACTGTATTTAAAAGGATGAGACGTCAGTGCCCGGAACTGGAACAGGAGCAAATTTTCTCACATCCTACCAGGGGAAGTGAAAAAAAACCTGTTACAAACTTGGGGTGAGCACATGTGAAGCATGTAATGGCACAGGGTGACCCACCAAACAGTAACTGTCCATTAGCAGTCTGGGGTGAGATTTCCTCCACTCTTACCGTCTTCTCTTCTGGAAGCTGATGTTTCCAGCACGGCTTTGTTTCATTATTCATTTTGTCTTCTCCACCAGCAATTCCAGAGTTCCACAAGAAGCTGTCACTGCTGGCCTTCTGGATGAAGTGTACTGGCCCTTCAGGAGTGTATCACACATCGGCAGACAAGATGATGAAGCAGCTGGATATCAATTTTGCCACCACTGTGAATGAGGAGTGTCCAGGACTTGCAGAAACAGGTACCAACTACTGCAAAAAAAAAAGTGTCAGTCATCAAAATGGAGAACAGATGTATACTAGGCTTTGGTCAACCGTCATTGCTTTGTTTTCCAACCCCATGGAGGTCTGTTTGGCCATGGCTCCAAGATCTCATCTGAAAACTAATGCTACAACTCTTGAAACAGTTTTGGCCCCAAATAATTAGTTCAGAATAGGATAAAAGGGTGAATCAGAATCAGATTAGGAGAAAAAGGTTATATTCTTCAGCAGAAAAGAAAATATTCTTTTAAGGATTGTGAGATAATCGTAAAGTAAGTCCATTCCCAAATACAGGTTTGTAAGTGATTTGGTGAAGTAGGAATTCTCTCACTTCATTTTATGTATCTGTATGATGTCCATGTCCCGTTACAGTTTACTGGGATGGAATTAATATGCACACAAGTGAGTCTATATGAATAGAGGTTCCTATCTGGATTAAGATATTGACTAGTTCTCCCTGGGCTAGAACAGGGCTGTAGGGTGACTTGCTCAGATGCGGGCACCTGCATTGCAGATGCCTACCCAGGGCAGTGTTTTGTTTCCTGCTCTGTGTTACAGACAGTGCCTCAAATGAGCTTCCTGCATGCCACATGCTCATGGAGGAACGTAAAACCAAGAAAAGCCAAGCTGCTTCTGTGCACATCTCCCCTGTTTCAGTGGCATTGCGGAGATGAAACTGGCTGTGCATGCGGATACGTGTTTAGTGATTCAGGATACTATTTAGGTAGAAAGGATGCTGTATCGGATAGGAAGCTGCACTAGCCACCCAGAATCTGACAGAGGTTCACCCTTACAAAGATATCCTCTGGTGGTGGCAGCTAGACAGAGAGAAAGTCTATCTAGCTTCTAACCTAACCACAGCTGAAGTTAGAAATGTTGGGAACTATCTGGCTTTGCAAATACAGTTCTCTCTCTCTGGCTTTGAAGTGGACTGCGGCATTTTGCCAGCAGCTTTTGCTCTCACTAACGTATCCCTTTGTCCACGGCTGCCTGCAGTCTTCAGGATCCTGGTGTCTCAGATCCTGGACCGGACAGAGCCCGTCCTCTACTCCAGCATGTCCTCCGAGATCATTACTGTCTTTCAGTATTACAACTATTTTGCCAGCCACAGCGTTAATGACCTTGGAAGCTATCTGCTGCAGCTCGCAAAGGAAGGTAGGGTAAATCAATTCTGGCGGCTACTGGGGGAGTACATCAGTGTCCTTCTGAGCTCAGCACAAAACAGTTTAGCTCTGAGGCTGATTTTACAATGGAAGGGGGAAAGGAGACAAAGAAGGGCCTTGGATACTAAGTCTGAATGCACGTGAACAGTTGTACCTGTCAAAGGGAAGCAGCTGATGCCAATAGACCCTCAGTCATTTCTGTTTCCATATTCGAATGGGAAAAAACTGTTGAAAAAGTTAGTTTTTAGGAAATGGCTGATGGTGGTGGGCTGGGTCCAAGGACTGGGAAGTTTTCTGTGCCCACAGCTTTGGATGATGTTCCAGTCTTTCACCATCCTTTATGGAGAGACCTTCTGAAGTGCTGAGCTCTCCTCAAGGGCCAAGGGATCACAGCACCTCACTGTTTGGCAGGATCTGCCACTGAGAGCTAAAGAGAGAAGCAGATGCTCCACAGAGCATGCTAGACTGCAATCCCTGGCGAGCCAAGTTCTCTTCTTTTCTATTTGAGAGAGAGTTTGAGGAACCTTGCCTAGTTTTCATTTTAATTTGGACATACTGGGGAGTTTTGCTCAAAAACCTGGAAGGAAAAAGGCATTTCAGCCCATTTCTGAAACACATTAGCCGTGGCTCTTGGCGTCAGACATCAATCTGTATGTATGTATGTATGTATGCGTGTAGGTAGCGACAGGACAAGGGGTAATGGATTTAAGCTGGAAGAGGGCAGATTTAGACTAGATATTAGGAAGAAATTATTTACCATGAGGGTGGTGAGACACTGGAACAGGTTGCCCAGAGAAGCTGTGGATGCCCCATCCCTGGAGGGGTTCAAGGCCAGGCTGGATGAGGCTTTGAGCAACCTGGGCTAGTGGAGGGTGTCCCTGCCCATGGCAGGGGGGTTGGAACTCAATAATCTCTAAGGTCCCTTTCAACCCAAAGCATTCTATGATTCTGTGACTCTATCTGCCTAGGAAAATCTCTCAAAAAGATGTTGTGGAAGTCAATACTCTGACAATATTGGGTTTCACTTGTTATAGTGAGGATTTACATCTTCCAACAGAAAATGAAGATTTGACAGGTAGGCCCTTAGCTCTGGGTAGATGCAAGTGCCACAGTGTCCCACCTAGTCCATCTCCTCACCTCCTTCTTTGGAAGAATGTCTGAGAAACCAGCCCAGCTTAAAGCCCAGACAGTTCCCCATGCGGACGCATTGCAGTGTGGATCCATGGGAATTGCTCAGATGGGGATTTTTCATGTTCTTTGGGCGTATAGCAAAAAAAAAAAAAAGAACACTAGGAGGGAAAGGAGCAATCTGAAATACAGAGAGGACTAAGTAAGTAACAAGGACCTTTCTCTTGCACGTCTAGCCTCTGTGGTTCAGGTGCTGCAGTCAGTGAAAGATGGAAAACTCCAGCAAAATGTGGCCAAAATAAACTCCAATAACCTTCCACCACAGCAAGAAGTTTTGAGAGCTTTGGCTTTACTTCTCAATGAAAATAAAAATGAAGTCAGTGAGACTGTGGCATCACTTCTAACAGCTACTGCAGAAAACAGGCACTTCAGGGAGAAGGTAAGTGGCAGAAAATCGCCTATCACGTAAGACACCTGTATCATCATGACATTTTTTTCTGTCCATGTCTCAAATGTGTATAAAATAAGTGCTCCAAGCTTGACTTAAACTGGTCCAGAGGGATTGCCTGTCTAATTCTTCTGCACATATCCAGGTCTGTTTCTGTCCTTATGCCAGTCTGCTTCTACCTGTCATGACACCAAACAGGTACTAACCGAAACTCCACAAACACTGAGTGCTGTGCTCTCCAGCTGTCTTCCACATTTCAGCATTTCTGCTGGCTTGTCTCGGACTTGGCTTCAGTCCAAGGCTTCAGGGCAACAGTCCCCAGCATCATCAATGCACAAAGATGTAGGTCTGAGATTTTTTCCCCCCCCCCCCAAGGGAGGCTGTCATCTATGGGACCTCCCGGCATTTCTGGAGGGAATGGACTGCCTTGGGTGAACTCAGCTCAGCTGTGAGATCTGAGTCTATCACAGATACTGAAGGCGAAATTAAACACAGAAATCAGAGAGAAGGTAGAAGAGAAATAAGAATAAATTAGGGGTCAGGTTCTACCATTTCATCGCAGACCTTTCCCTGCTATCCTTCTTGTCCCCTGTCAGGAGAGAGTAAAAGAAAAGGCAGAGAAGCAGGAGGAAGGCAGAAGAAGGAGAAAAGGAGCTCACTCTTTGCTGCTCTTCTCTGTCAATTGGGTTCCCTCTTTGCTTGCCCTCCCGCTTCATCTTTCATTTTTGCAGCCTTTTGGTGTCTCATACAATCCTTCTCCCTCCCCAGCTTCATGGAGGCAGCATCTCAGGGAAAAAATAACCTTCTCCTGGAACAGGCGTGTGTAGCTGATACCTGGTTCACTGCCTGCAGGAAGGAGCACTAGGTGCCTTGTACAAGGGCATTGTGCCACATTACGCTGCAGGTGACTCCATCGTGCAGCCAGCTGCCACCAACATTTGCTGTTCACACTGGTTTGGTTTGCTCAGCAGTAGCTACTAATTTCTAGGACCAAGCAGTAAACTGGTCGAGCAGCACATGCTAACCTTGCAATAGTTACCTGCAGTTTCCCTGAGGTCCATTCCAGCCCGTGCATCACTATGCCTGCAGAAGAGAGACCACCCCAAGGGTCAGGCTGTGAGCTATTTAGACTCCGAGGCCCATTTAAAGCTCTTTGGCGACTTATGCAGAAAGGCCCTCGAGGGTGCCAGGTTGTGCTTCTCACTTTAATGTGAACTTTTCTTCATCAAAAGCCGGCCTGAGATGACTGAGCTATAACTAGCGGCCTGGCCTGGATCTGCCCCAGGGAATTATCTCACCGCGTTACCTGTAGCAGGGGCTGTGCCTCTCCATCCCACACGCTCGCTGTCAGGGAGGCAGGCTGCAATCCCTCTCCCTTTAGTAAGGTAGCAATGCCTCCTTGTGCTCCACACAGGCACAGACATTTCCATTGCTAATTTCTTTCTCTGTTTTGGCACAGACATTTCCATTGCTAATTTCTTTCTCTGTTTTCAGGCTTTGATTTATTACTGTGAAGCACTAACCCAGCCCAACCTCCAGCTGCAGAAAGCAGCTTGCTTGGCTCTAAGATACCTCAAGGTAAGAGACAAAGAATTCACACTTGGCTGTACTTTAAAGAAAGAACATCTGATAGGTACCAACAAGGGTACTGGGGAAACTGCAATAGCAGCAGCAGTAGTATTTTTGTTTTGCATTGCTGCACTGTGTCCTTTTACAGATACCATGCTGTTTGGGAATGGTTTAGAAGCTTCATATCAAAAATAGCTGGGTTCTGCAACGAGGACAAAGTTTATCTTTTGCATATCATCTTTTCCTCCCTCTCATATTGACTTTAGGAGAGTTACTTCCACATCATAGAGAAAAAAAAAGTATTCAGCTACAGAGTACTGATTGAGAGGGGAAAAGGCCC
Organism: Syrrhaptes paradoxus; assembly: GCA_013400615.1. NCBI lineage: Eukaryota > Metazoa > Chordata > Aves > Pterocliformes > Pteroclidae > Syrrhaptes > Syrrhaptes paradoxus. Next base: position 665,253 of record VZTO01011104.1, read on the forward strand.
CATCTTTTCCCAGGATAAAATTATTTTTAATGCAAGTGAGTTGCAGCAGTAGAAGAGAAATGGAGAGACAGGTCACAGCTCATTTTGTGACAAACAACTGGTACATCTGGGCACTACTTCAGCTAGCATCTGATACCATTTCTGCATTTTGTCCCATGATGAGAAGGAAAAATGCACTTTTGTTTCAGCTGTAGCCATGGGAAGCAGCAGTTGCCCAAGCCTGACTGATGACACTGGGGCAAAAACCGTGTTCCGTGACACGAGCCCATTGCAGACTGACTGTTTCTCCCTCAAAACTGTCCCCTGGAGAAGACAGGTCTAAAATGTAACTTCATTGCAGCCAGAACTGATACCATCCAATTCATAATCCAATATTGTTTAAATCCAAAAAAACCTTTTCCCTTAAGTGAGATGCTAGCAGGCATCCCTGAGAGGCAATGGTGAGGGGCATTACACCTCTGCTGCATGCAGGGCACGGTGGGATTTTTGATCTCTCAGGAAAAGGCAGATTAGGAACTGGTGGTGGGAACTGGAGCTAGACGCATTTAACTGGAGTAGTGTGGCTCCAGTACATCCCGAGTAGTGAGAATGGCAATTGCTCGGGAAAAACACTGGGGGGAAGTATCCCCATTTGGGATCTTCAAAGAAAAAGCTGAAGCCTTTCTGGAAGATATTATTTCAGATATGCATAGGCGACTGTGGATGAGCTAACCCAATGGCAGTCTCGTCCACATCAAACCACACTGGCTGCACAAGGTCCCGCTGTGAGTCCCTGAGAGGTTTTGTAGATCACAGCCAACTTGCTGTGGCCCCATCGCTCATAAGCAGTCGAGTTGTAGTCACCAGTATGCACCCAGCACAGACTTGCCCCAAGTCAAGCCCAAGTGACCACGTTTAAGACAGGCTGGTGAGATGTAATGGCAGAAAATATGCCTCTTTCTAGATGCTGCCCCTCAGGGAAATCCCATTCCCCGTGTCCCTATCAAGGCCCCCGCCCTGGAGTAAAAAGGATGATGCAGAGGATGGTCACCATTTCCACATAAGGTTGTGAAACAAAACCAGAGCGTACTATGCGGTGCTAATGCGGTTCTTTGCACTTTCCAGGCTACTGAGAGCATTAAAATGCTGGTCACGCTCTGCCAGTCTGACAACGAAGAGATCAGAAAAGTGGCATCCGAAACCCTGCTCTCACTTGGTGAGTTCACAGAGTCACAGAACGTTAGGGATTGGAAGGGACACCCCTGCTGGAGCAGGAACACCTAGATCAGATCGCACAGGAACGCATCCAGGTGGGCTTTGAATGTCTCCAGAGAAGGAGACTCCACAACCTCTCTGGGCAGCCTGTTCCAGTGCTCTGTCACCCTCACTGGAAATAAGTTTTTTCTCATATTCAAGTGGAACCTCCTCTGTTCCAGCTTGAACCCATTGCCCCTTGTCCTGTCCCTGGATGTCACAGAGAAGAGCCTGCTTTAGGGTAGTATTTCATTTTCTTTTCTAACAGAGCACCATGTAAGACATCTGAGTTATACAAACGTGAGACACTAAATCAAAACACAACCTAGAGACTCAAACAGGTTAGAAAATATACATTCTTAAAAATAATTCAACACACTAGGCTCAGTGCTAGCCTACAGCTGACAGTACCGAGGAGAAAAAGGTTTGAGAGACACAAATAGTTAAATTTAGCAAATATCTTGGTTCCTCTTTTATAGCAGTACATAAAGAAGTCTAGCCACATCTTTACTTAAGGTGCCAGGAAGTGAGAAGTGGGTAAACTTTATATTGTCCAAAGCAGAAGCAGATAAACATCATCTGCCTCAAGTACATCACAGCTGCAGCTGAGACCTTGACAAGCACCACCGGTCACTTCGTACAGATACTGTCATTGAATCATAGGAGCCACCTCTGCTTCTGTTTGCTGTAGATAAAACCAGCAAATTACATGAGAAAATTAAAAACAAATAATGTGAACATTCAGAGAACACTTGAGTTTTTCCCACGTAATTTCTGAAGTTGCCTTCAACAAGATAAGTTTTAAGAAAGGGAAGAAGTTACAGGCAGATCAGCTCTTTCTAACAGCAGCAAATCCAGTATTTCAAGTGTTGTAGGGCAATGCTGTAATACATTATTATGCTTTAACATTTTGTATTCAGGTGAAGATGGGAGACTGGCATACGAACAGCTAGACAAATTTCCCCGGGAATTTGTTAAAGTTGGAAATCGCCGTGGAACTGAAGCTGCCACAGCTTTTTAGGTGGAAAAGAACCTGCCTACATTGAACAGTCGTTGAAGTAGAATGAAGCTGCACTTCAGCGTGGGGAGCAGAAGGGAGACCTTGAAGAATTCTATGAGAATGTCCCAAAATGTAGCAATTTACAGACTTTTTAAGGAAAAACTAAATCTAAAATCCAGCTTAAGAGTTCCTGTTGGCTCCCCTTTGCAGCTCATGATGGAACAGTTGGATGTTGAGGAGCAATACTTTGATTCACAACAAATAATGTCACTGCAGTTATTCAGCCTCAACAAACTTCTGTGAGTTTTTAGAATTTGTCATCTTCATATATGTTACCAAGTATTATTGACTTCCTTGAAGTTGTCGTGAAAGCTTGAGACACGCCATACTGTATCTAACAAGGACAAGTAGGAGGCCACCTGAGCAGGACTGCAAAGAAGCTTTCTCTTCAACCGCAAGCTAAGCATCTGCTTCCATGCAGCATCCCCAGCAACGCTCCAGCAGCAGGGAACACCTCTCAGCCTTCTCAGTTTGGCCTCAGTAATGAAATATAGAGAGCAAGTCTTCAAGTTTTGCCTCCAGAAACAGCATGAGGTGTCACTTTGGTGACTCATTCTAAATGCCTCCACTGATCTTTTATTTCCTTTCTTTTTCCCCTCCAGCAACAAGCCATCATTAATCCAGAAATTTGTGAGGGGGATCAAGCAATCATGTAGGTTTTCAAATACTAAATGAAAAGGTAAAGCACATTTATTTATTCTGAGGAGAAGAAGTGAATGCAGCTAATTGCACAAGTCCCCAAAGCCATTTTGTCCTGTAAGTTGTTGGGAGGATTGGATTTTATACACCATAATTAGCGGATCATAGCTTCTGTAGAGTGATTTCAATATAAAGAACTAGAACAAATGAGAGTGGACCTCAGAGGCAGTAATGAAGTGAATGCGCTCCCCCCCCACCGCAAGGACGAAAGCGAGTGCTTCAAGTTGTTGATTATGAGCCTTAAGTTAACAGAGGAGGTGAATAGAATTTAACAGAAGAGTGTTCCTGTACTGTGTTCATTGTGCATGAAATGCTGTTTAGATGTCAATTAAAGTATCCAAATTTGCATATACTACATAGAAAATATCGCAAACAATTCACATCAAAAAGAAGCCTCGAGCGCCAAACACAGTGGCCTGCAGGGGTTATTTTGTTTTGGTTTGTTGGTTTTTTGTTGGTTTGTTTTTTTTTTTACTGTGAATTTTGCAACAATGTACATATCTGTATATTTATAAATACATATTCTTTCTTTAATTAAAAAAGTACATTTTGTACAGTTCAAAATGCTTACTTGTTTACTGAGGGATATAGATTCTTTTTGCAGAAGGTGAAATAACCATGTTATGGTTTATATACCATGCCTATTCCATCATCTGAATTCTTCCAAGGTGTCCTTTTGTACCAAGACTTTTTTTTTTAATTTTTTTTTTTTGCTTTTAGTTTTGTGGCATTTGTACTCATCATATTTCCTATCACATTTAAGTTATAATAAAGATTATTTTTAAATGACTAAGCCCACTAGTCCATATGCATAGTCACTCTATCAGCAGCCTCTCCACCATGAGGTTCATACAACCTTCAAACATCATGCAGGTCAGCTCCCCGTACCATAAGCAGCATCGTACAAGCCACCTGCCTGCAGCTGGATTTGGGGCAAACCATTAGCGAGTTGTTTTTATTCATATTAGGGGAAAAGGCTTGTAGGGAATATTTGTCTTTTCAAGCTTGGTCATCAGGACAAGACTTTACAACAATCTCAACAAGTTTAGCTAAATTATGTATTTTATATATATAGAAATAATTTACTATATGAAATTTGTTAAGAATGAAGAGAACATTAAGATCTTACAAAATATTTAAATTCGAGCAAGTGAACAATACTGGTAGCAAGGGCTACTGCCTGAGGGTGGGCAGAGAACTGCAGCTTCTTGTGCCGGGGGACAAATGATGCTTGTGTTTTACTACACGCAACTTCTGCATTTTCATCTTTCTGCTGGCCAAGGCGGTGTAAGGGGCATGCACAAACAAAATAAACACACAAACCACAAAAGTAAAAATAGAGAAGGAATGAAACTACAGCGAAAGCAACCACAATTCATGGTACCTCCATGAGGTGAGCCAAAGAACATTTTTAAATAGCCACTTTAAATTAAAATGCATCAACAAGAGGCATTTTAAAAACAAAATGAGAACATCCTTATATACCCATGTCTGTCGAAAGCTTCCTTGTAGCTTGCGTATCACAGACCAGAACACAATTTTGTTAAAGCAAAGGCTGCGATGTCATTGGGTTGCAGGTGCAACGTTCTGAACTGTTGCGTAGGAACCAGTGAGATGAGTTTACTTTCAAGCAAGCACTAGTACCCTGCATTTCTAGCTACTCCTAGTTTAAGTTCGGAGCAAAACAGCTTTGTGCATCATTGAAGACACTTACCAAGAAAGGCTCTGCAAGGACTAGCAGAAAATATGCTGAAGAAGCTCCAGGACTGTTACCAAACTTCTGCCGATTACTTCTTCCCTTCTGTGAAGACACACTTGCATCAAATGGAAGATGCTCCTTTCCTCTTATCGGACGTAACAGCACCGATGTGGGGAACACGGAACTGCAGAAAGCCAAAGGTGCAGAGAGCACAGGACTGCTCACAAACACAGGTACCATGTCAAATGGAGCTTATATCTACTTATATCTACCCTTTGAGAAGTTTATTAACCTAAGACCTGATCTGCTACACCACTGTAACCATTAAAAAACATGTATACAGGTCATACAAACCATATAGGAGCAAATTCTGCTCCCAAAGTCAACAAGGAAATTCACAGAACTTCTAGTGGGAACTAGACCAAACGTAGTTCCTATTGTGGTATCCAGGACTGAAAAGCTTGACCCTAGGATACAGATGTATAGAGGCTAAAATTTCACTTTGAGAATTAATACTGTTCTAGAAAAATTAATAAAACAAAGAATCACATCCTAACATGGTTCGTGACAACATAAAAAAAAAAAAATCACATTCAGTTTAAGAACAAAACTAAACAAAATCCTGTGTTTCTGCCCTCAGGGTAACAAACCCTTGAAAAAGTAAACAAACCTTAAAGCTTCCAAAACCAGAAGGCAAATAAAAAGGACCAAACCACATATTTGTCTCATAACTTAAACATTATGTTCCCAGAGCTGACAATGCTGCCGTTTCCTACCACATTGATGTGAGAGCACTTCTTTGTAGAGCAGGAAAACACAGCTGCATAGAGGTGAATGTAACAAGACAGGTACTTACCGACTAGCAAAGAAGGGACCAGCAGCAGTGATTGTAAAACCTTCTTCATAACAGCTGCAGCAGGTTGACTCAAACGAATTTCAAGGTCTGTGCCACTCTAGAAAAAGTATCTTTGGAAAAAGTTCCTGTACCAAAGTAACTTGGCAGCAGTGCAGACTCAGGAAAGGGGTTTGCCGGAGGGTTTTGATGGTGGCTTATTCTTACCTCTTGTGTTTCATCATTCCCTACCCCACCACACTTATCTCTCTGCATTCTGCCCAGGAGATATAAACCTGGAGCACCTCTATTGTACTCTAGCTACAGCAGCAGCTTAAGTCAGGCTGCCCAGAGTTTCCTGCGGCTATCAGGAAGACTCCTCCCGTAACCGGCCTGCCTTCAGAAACGCTGTCTGCTACAGCTTTACCCTATGCTGCAGTCTGTTATATACGGATTACTACTGACTTTAAGCATTCCAAACTAGGAGTCAATAGGACTGCCAGACTGCTTAAGTATGGACTCCTGCTTTGCTGATTTGCAATGGAATTGTCCTGATGATAGCATCCCCAACAGCCCCGCTCCCCAAATGGCTGTGATGCCTCTAAGGGTACAGAGGTGTTGTCATACCCAAGGGTTTGACCTTGTACACAGATGAACACATTTCATTACAGGCAGTTGCTGGCACATTGACAAAGCAGCAGCAAATTAAATTTTCTCAGAACACCATTATCATTTGCTGAACTACTTTGTGTTATTGCAAGAATGGAAAGAGAAATTAACACACAATAAACATCGCTGAATAAAATGTTGGTGACAACCCAATTCAGCCTGAAGAACAACAGAGCAATGGAAACACAACCTTGGCAGATTTACAAACCTTCTGCTCAAAATCTCAAATCCAGTTCTGAAAAGAAAACCACCTTTTTCCTTGCAAAAATCTATGACCAACTTTGTTACTTATACACAGGCTGCAAAACAAGCTGCAACCCACGATAATGCTGTAGTCCCTCACATAAGCAACACAGTGCCAAAGACCAAACAAGTTTAAGTTGCTCAGCCAAGTAGTTACTATAGTCTAATTCACTGAGTGTTTACCCTAAATTTGTTATTTTTGCTAAACCAATTAAAAGTTCTTCCTCTACAAACTATCCCCCCTCCCCACAGTTTGCTTGCCTCTACTAGTCCCTGTACAGCTGTTCCTTCTTGGAACTTGACACCCACAAACAGCCTGTCTCCCAACGATCTAAGTCTTCCATATCTAAAGTTCTGTCCTGCTGGGACATGAACATTTGACAGGAGAAGTGCTGGGATGCAGTAGATGTATCACACTTCTGAGCAGCCTTAGGATACTCCAGTGAAAGATGAGATTGGGGCCACAGCCTCTGCAATGAAAAGGAGCAAGCATGCTGATCCAGTCAGTGCACAAAAGTATTTATGACTTCTTGTAAAGAAACACATGCTGCAGCCAGGTTTCAGAACTGATAATTTTATTCTAATAGTGTTCCCTGTAATGTAGCTGGATGTGAATTTTCTTTGTCTTAAGTGGTGTTGATTTTCAGCTGTTACATAGGAATTTCAGTGGTAAAGGAGGTTTTCCCCATATACTTAAACAAAAATAAGAGGTCAGATGGTTGTAAAAGAACTAATTACACAAATCTATCATTTCTACATACTTGAAAGCCTTTGACACATGCATACAAAGTTCTTAATATACAAGACACTTCTACCACACGCATGTTTTAATGCTCAGGAATTTTCAGAACATTAGATGAAATGTGACCATTTTAGAACATTTTTAAACAGCAATTAATGCAGCATCACAAAACTTCTGACAACACTTTCATACATTTCTGATTTGGTAGGCATAGGAAGATTATCTGATGAAGATCCAATTGACAGTATGTTTTATTCCTATGCCTTAATTCAGCTCTCATATCTGGTGTTCTCCTACAGCCTGTTTTTTGAAGAGTTTATGCAGTAAACTATTCACTGCTAACAAAGTTGTTAAAAACACAGTAGCCTCGGTTTAAAGGCTTCTGGTGCCAGTGTATGTATTAGTAAGGGACCCAGGTCTTTTTGCTGTAGAAAGTTCTTCTGTTACAGAGGTGGGCCAAATGCTGCAACACACATCAGCCTACATGAAGAACTCGCACAATTTATTTCGTACACAACCCATTTCAACAGAAGTAAGGATCTGGCTACTCAAGGGACTGCCTTGTCTTTGTTATTTAAATAAAATCAATCAAGGCAAAGCACAATATTTAAACCTAATATGCATTTTTCTTGACCATCTTGATGAAAATCCCAAGAGCCAGTTGCAGATAATGCATGCAAATTCTGGATTTGTTACTTTTTGGCAGTTCTTTGTTCTAAGAACAGCACCTGTATTACAGAATTTCACAGAGCAGGAGGTGAAATGGTGGGAAAGAAGTTGCACTTGCTGTCTGTTGGATTTGTCTGCCTGGACAGCTAATTATACAATAGTGCTTTCTCCCCTTATACAGTCTCTGCAAATGCAAAATATTCCTGATGTTTAAAAATAAAGCCACCTCTAAACAATGACTGTTAACTAAGAGTAACTTAAACTAAATGGCAGTACATAAGGCTATGACAAGTTAAAATTTATGTTTTCTCACATATTGTTGTTGAGGAACTACTTTGATATGAAAACTGCTTAGAATCCGAGATAGGAGAGGTTTAAATCACTTTACAGCATTATCTTTCTTTTGAACAGAAAACCAAGGTTACTCTACAAAGCAGTTATCCAGCATCCAGGTTTTTTTTTCCTCTCAAACACAGCATCAGTGCAAGTTCAAGGACACACACCCTTGTCACCATTTCTGCACTGTGATTGAAAGAATTATGTCTAAGTACCCTCTAGAGCACAAATTAGAAGGTATAATCTTTAGTCTACAAAAGTTCCTAGGAAAACAATGACTCTTCACCTTGTGGTTACCAGCTTCAAGGCAAAATGGAAGCCAGAAAGAATATTACTTCCTACAACGGTTCTGACACTCCCTGAAAATCACAGCTTAAATCAGTTGCAAAATGTTTATTAACTTACTGACATCCACAGGGAGCAAATAAGATATGGAAGGACTCTAAAGGTGCCAATCTGCTAGCTCCACAGGTGTGTTCACACATAGCCTGAAGTGCCAATTTGACAACGCC